>CAJHQP010007545.1:0-31727 GCA_905132765.1 Moricandia arvensis | reverse complement strand
TCTATTAGATTATTTTTTTCAATATCCACATTTAAAATTTCTTTCACTATAAATAACTCTTAATAATTTCCATATGAGATCTAAGAAACATTAGACTTTATTTTTGACTATTTCTAATAAAAATTGGTTCTATTACTTTGTCTAAAGAGGGATCCTTCAATTTATAACTTAATTAAACTGATCAAAAGCTTAATACTTCATCCTGTTTGAAGAAGAAGCAGGACACAAGATGCTGACGTATAAGCTCCCGCCGAAGGAACTTGGAATCCGCATGCATCAAGTGATGCTTGACTCGACAAACTAACAAAGTTGGTCGATAAGAGAGGGTTTACTCCGGTGTTCATGGATGTTGTGGGACAATAGACTGTTCGGTGTCAAAGAAAACGATGTTGCGATTGCTCTTTGTTTCAATCCATTCCAGACTTTTGATTTCCAAGTGGAGAATAAACCGCATCAAAAGAATCTGGGACGCATCAATCAGAACTGGAGGTGATCGTGTAAGGGAGCGAGACTTCAACCTTGTTGAACGGAGTCGCAGGGTTGAAGATGGATGATCATGATTACCGTGGATGACTTTGCGGAAAACTATCAAGGTATCATCCAGGAGCCTCGTTGGGAGAAAAAAAGAAATCAAGATGGTTAGAATTTGGAAAGGTCTTCCAAAGACAAAGTATTTCCAGATCTAGCGTGCTGGAGCAGTCCAGAACTCAACCTACGTGTTTTGAAGGACATAGTCGAGAAGATAAGGCGTATTAGGAGCGTGTAGGGAAGAAACTCAAAAAGAAGAACAAGGGAAGCTTATTTTCAGATAACCAATCACACCAAATTCAGAGGAACTTATGGATTTCGTGGTAAGAGGTAAGAGGCAAGAATGGAAAGGCCAGAGATCGAGGTAGTTACACAACCAAGTCTATGTGTCACAACGAAGACAAATTAAAAAAAGATCGTTCGAAAGCTGATATGTTGAGATTAACCGGGTATATCGAATTCAGTTCCGAAATCATGGAGGAATCAAGACAACTTAAAATGAAACATCAAAAGGCCTGATGCTTATTTACATGAGGTTGTATCTTGAATGAAGACAAGGTGATTCGAAGAATTCTTGATAATCGACAAGGCATGCAAATGTTTGGTATTGGATATGGAGCGACAATCACATACGGGAAAAAAGAATTACTTTTCGTTTGAATCTCAACAAAGGGAAAGTGGAAGTTTGGTGATGGATGTGTTGAATATCGTAGGAAGGGGTTGTTACCTTGTTGTAAACTGAGAAAGAAGCATCAAAAGAACTATACATAACCGACTTGGAAAAGATAACATATTGATCTTGACAAGAACAAGAAAACGATGTGAGGTCAACATGAAGATGTCTATTTAAACCAAATTGTGTGGCAGTTGCTTGTACTGTAACAAGATTCTCAACCTGTCTCTACAAAGACCCGCCGATGGAAATAGTTATCGAGTGTTACATTCAAGATGAAGATAACATGGAGGTGGATGCTCGATAGGACATATAGCTATGGCGTGAATGAACAAACATGGTAAAGAAGGGAAGATGGTCGTAAGAAATGTGTGTGTAACACACAAGATAGTTGTGGTGAGCAATCGCAGCATAGACACTTTTTGTTCCCTAAACCTTGTAGAAATACTCTACACATTGATGCTTAAGTATTAGTAGGATAAACACTTGAGGGTTGTGTGCTTACACAAGTGTCTCAACAGGAACAGAGATATAAAGCAAGTTAGACGATTTTGAACTCACATAGGCAGCAATTTGGGTTTTGTTACCATACGGATAAATATGCTTACTATAACAAGATCAAACAAAACTTTGAGTAACACTTCGACAGGATAGGTTTGTGCAGTTGGTACGAGAAATGTCTACATGCACCAAGTATAAAGCTCTCAAGCAAAATATTAGTACGCTTCTATTTATGAGAGAGTCCATTTACTAGAAATAGGAAGTTGTGTTGGCACGTGTCTCACGAAAGGCAATTCCTCCACACTAGAATATTGAAAAGGCGGTGTGGAGGGGGAGAATTGAATTGTAATTTGCGCTCACAAAGTAAGGATTTTACCAATTACTTTATTATGTATCGCTCTGATTATGTTAAGGAGGAAGAAAGGTACTTTCTAGGTAGTTTCAATTCACTAAATAGAAGCACGGAAACGTTGCAATAAATAGTTTGCATTTCTAATAAAACGATGTGGAATATGCAAGGAATGAAAAGATAATTAGCATATACCGCTGTGATCGCACAGATGTGCAAGTTCATCCAATAAAAGAACTAGAACAATCTGACTAAATGAATTAAAGAGGAGTTGTAATTGCCGACATCCTGGGAAGGTTGGTATTGCACTCAAAGAAATAGCAGCGGACATGGGAGTCGATATAGAAACGCTGGTATTGAACCTATAGGTTAAATGGAATTCTACAGATTATTACAAGGAGCAGACGAATTTCAAGAATAAAGAGGGAGTATGCTAAGGAATTTGGACAAAAATGGAAGTTGTTAACACAATCCATGCACCGACGTACAGTTAGAATGAAGTTTATTATTAAAGATTCTCAAAAGGTAGATGATAACCAGAGATTAAATGCTACAAAATGCATAAGAAGCATAGATGTCTGAGGTATCTATTCCACAAGACTAGGTGTGTGTACACAATTGGTGTATTAAGTCGATACATGCAAAGGCTGATGTATGATGAAGGCCGAACATCCAAACCAAGCCATTAGCAAGGATTAAGTTCAAGCAAATGAGGAGCTTAATCGTAGTTCAAAGACTGGTCCTCCCTAATTTCAAGTTGAATTAAGGGGTGATTGTTTGGGTAATTCCAAGCTTGTGAAACTTAACATATTATTAGATTTTTAATATGTTGAAAGATAAACACAAAAAGGAAATCTAGAATAGGAAAAGGAAGTTTTCTATTAGATTAGGTTTGTGTTTTCCATATCCCACATGTTAAAGGAATTGTCTTTCACTATAAATATAGACCTTATGGAGAGGTGTTCCATAAGAGATTAAGAGAAACAATTGAGAGCTTTAGTTTTTAGTAGTTTCTAAAGCAATAAGAAAAGTTGTTCTTATTATCCTTTGTTCTAAGAGATCTCACCCCATCACATGTTTGTTATGAAAAGTATAAAAGTTTGCAAAAGTCATCATTTGCTAAAAAAAAGACCATATAAACTAGTAAAACACATCTAGAGGCAATTTTGCAATTTTTGTGACTTGGCTTAAGTCGATACTTTGTGAGTTGAGCTTCTGCGAGTCGACCGTCGATCAACAGCAAGAGTGCGCGTCGATCGACGCAATACTCTGTCTCAACTCGTACTTTGCTGAATTTTGACTAGCTACGTGTTCATCTCCTGTGAGCTCCATAAAGCCTCATAATCTCTACAATGCTCCAAAAATTACCTGACCTGAAAAGACTCTAAAACACATTCTAGACAAATATAACAGACTCCAAATAGGGCCTATAACACGTCTAAAAATGGTAAATACTGGGACCTATCAACTACCCTAGACTTACCTTTTGCTTGTCCTCAAAGCAAAACAAGGGTAAACCTGTGGAAAGAGTTTTGAAAATTAGGCACTCACAAAATCTCTAACTTATCATTATCGCATTTACTAATGTTGCAGCCACATCAATTCTAGTATAGCATCTAAATCCATTCTACTAACAACTTAACAAATACTAGCTTTACTCACCCCTCTACTAGCCTTATTTATTGCATAAAATAAAAGTGAAGGTTTACCTTGGCAATATCGATCAGAGGACACATGGACTCTATACTCATGCAAGTATCTAAACACACATGCAGTCTTCTTCTGGTCTTTTTTTTTCCCTCTTTCCCTCCTCTCTGAATCTCTTTATATATTATTTTTATAAGCTTAAAGTAATAAATTGTGCCTGATACAGTCCATGTTGTTCATCCTTTTTTTTCTTTTTTTCTTTTTATTTTTTATTTTATATTTTGAAAAAAGTGTAGAACGAATAATAGGGTCACATGTAATTTACCTACCCTTCGCTTCCAAAGAGTGTGATCATTTCTTTCTGAATTAGAATTAATGGGGTTCACAGATAATTTACCTACCCCTTTATATCCTTTAAAAAATCATCTCAATCTTTTATTTTTTATATATGGCCAAAGAGAGAGAGAGAAAGGAATCAAAAGCACACATACTTTTACCTTTCAGACTTGCAAGAGCAATCCGATCCAATTTATGTCAAACCCCAAAGCAAGCAAATAAGTCAAAATTAGTTTGAAGGTTAGCTTTATTCCTTCAACTTTCTAAGTAAGTGTGATATAATTGCATGATGATCTACTTTGGTATCTTAGTGCTCTATGCAATCAACAAATATAGAATGATGCTATAGAATGTTTAGATAATAAGTAAAAATATAAATCTGACCATAATCTCCTTCTTGACTCAATAAAACACATAGGAATATAACTCCAAAATAGAAAGAAATATCCGCAAATCTCCTCTAGACTTAAATACATTGTCTCCAGTGTTATCATGTCTCGGTTAGGTGGGAAAAATTAAAACATAAGTAAAGTAATGAATACATGCAAAACACCAGACTCTGTTATGAGTGTTGGATCGGATGGTAATATTATGATGTCGACCGATGGTGATTGGTATCGGACGATGGTTGTGCTCCATCGTCGATCGATAACGGTTTCTTAATCTTCCTTTTTTACTGCCAAATAAAGAAAAATATGAAAATTAGTAAAACAATGAAAAGAAAATAAATTTAAAACATAAATAATAGTTTGGTTGCCTCCTACTCAACGATTGGTTATAGTCTTTATCTAGACGTTTAAGATTGTTTAGACTAAGATGGGGGTAGATCATCACTTGTTGGAAACAAGTGTCCACATCCTCTTTGCTCATCTGGAACCAGGTAACTAACGAAGCTTCTTATGGATTCATCACCTCTGGTTCACTGTCCGTTTTTTTATGAGCTCAACTTGCCTCATCTTTTCCTCAAGACGATCAACACATTTGTGCAACCAACCAATCCTGCTATCTATGGGTATGGATATGTCATCCAAAATCCTGGAGATATCTTCCATCATCATATCTTGAGATGCATAAAATCCATCAAATTTATCTTCTAGTAGCTTCTTTCGGTTACCAGTCTTGGTCGAAATGGTCCACGGATAGCGTCTATCGATGGTCCTTCGTCATCTTTTTCTGTTGTTGTTTTGAACATCTGAAGAGTAGAGTCCATCTTATGCTTCATCTCCTCCAACACGTAGTTAACCAGCTAATATTGTTCTGAATGGGTAATAGATACCATCAATAATTTTGTAGTGATCCTCCATCAACATCTCTTGGGCCCTGTAAATGTTGTGTACCATGTCATCTACTTCTACTCTATTGTAGTAGTCAGCTGAAGGCTTGGTCTCCTCGAAATTCTATGCATACTCTAGCAAACAAATTGAGTTTGTCAATGATGGCTTCTCTCTGAAGAATATCTTTGATGTGTTCCTTTGCACATTGGTGATTCGCCATCTATAGCTTGTGCATTCCCATATTTGTCTATGTAGACACCATACTCATCTCTTTCTTCCCCATAATCAAAATTCATTGGATCAAACACTTCAGGTTCTGATCTGTAACCGGCGAACTCCTTTGTAAGGTGAGTGTCGATCGACGGTAGCAGTGGTGTGTCGATCGATGTTATGTTGTTATATGAACGGTTGTCATGATGTTGTTGACTGAAGAGGTTTCATGATCCATTGGCCATTTTGAGTATGCCTGCTACATATTCCTTAGATACATTGAGAATTCGTCTATCCATTGCTCGTTCACATCCTTCTGGATCCCTTATAATTCCAAACTCATCTTGTCTGAGATAACCATAATCTGCATTGTGTTCTGCTGTGGTAGCTGCCTTGGAATCTGCTTGGTGATGAGTATCGATCAATACTGAAGGGTGATATCGATCGATTGTATGTTGTCACCGTCGACCTATTTTATGGCTGGGTATCAATCGATGCTCCATCATCCGACTCCACTTTTAGCTTAAAGTCGCAGATATATGTGGCCACAAGTCCTAGTTCATAAACCAAATCAATGAGAGCAGTTTTGGTTCTAGTTTGAACATAGGTTCATAATAGTTATTTTGATCAAAAGAGATAGGCACAACCTTTTGTCTTCATGTTGCATACTGATCCTACCGTGGCCATGAAAGCGCTTTTAAGTAGTAGGGATGAATTTTTCTCCACTTGGACATCTAAGACATGAAAGTCTACAAGAATTAGGACATCGCCGATTTGCTTGGAGGTCTTTGACTATGCCTCCTGAATTCACCTTAGAGCAATCCACAAAAGTGGATGAATCACTAGAAGGCTCCACTTTAAGCTTAGCACATCTACCATGGTTCTTGGCATAATGCTTACTGAAGAACCAGTGTCGCATAGTGAATGAGGTAGTCATGTCCCTTGATGTTGCAGGGAACCACAAACTTCCCAGGATTGCTTCTCTTTTTTAACTTGACCCTCTGCTTTATCTTCTCCATCAGATGATTGAACATTTTTTCAATGTCCTTATCAGTTTCCTTAGTTCTATGAAGAACATCCACAATATGTGAGTGTAATAAGCTTCCTCAGATGGGGTTTATAAATGGATTTTGAGAACTCTCTTAGTAAAGTTGTCCATCTCTTTCTCATTAGCTTCCCTTTTAAGATTCTTAGGGACCTTCTTCTTTCCTCTAGAATGTCTATCCATAGCTTCTTCAATTACCGTAGGGACTGGTTCATCTGTCTTTCTGAGTTTATGTAGGGTGGGTTTCGAGTGTCTATTAGCATATAAAAGACTCACTTCTATGCTTGGAACCAACATCCCTTTGGTTCGAACGACCGTCGATCAATGGTAAGGTTCGGCTGTCGATTGATGTTCATCTCTTCACACGATCCCACAAATTCTTCAAGTATTGTCGATCAATGTCAACTTCGGATGTCGATCGATGGTCGTTCGAACAGAGCAGGGAATTCTCACGAGTTCTTCTTTCTGGTGCCTAACTTCTTCCACTACTTGCCAAAAACCATCATCTATGATGGCATTGACATGGTGCTTCTGTCCAGCCTCAATCTTCTCCTTGATCAAGACTTCTTGTCTCCTCACAGCTTCACTGGCCTGAACAACTTGATTCTCTAGCTTCTTCACATGGGTGTTAAGAGCTGCAAATTTAGTGTTGAGGTTGACATAAACATCATCAATCTTTCCATTGAAATCCACTATCATCTTTGTGTCCCTCCAGAACTTTGTCAATCATGGCTTCAATCTTGTTCTCCTCGTTATTTGATGGGGTGTTCTGATAGTAGGAGGCTCTATATGTTTGTTGTTGTTGTAGGGTCTCTGCTAATGTGATCTTTGGTTGTAGCTACTCCTCTGACCATTGACATAGAGTTTTTTTTGGCACTGGTTCTCATATCTCTTGGAATCCATTTCCACCAACAAAGTTCACATCATGTTCTTCACCTTTCTCATTGTCAGATCCTATAGCTTCTACACCTCTGCGAAGCTAACTTGCTTCTTCAGAAACTTTTGAACACTGTCCAACTTGTCTTTTACTTCTTCCATCTAATCATTGGTTAGTGTAGATGACTGATTTCTTTCTCTCATGATCATTGTTCTTGGTGTTGTTGCTAGATGTCAAATTCTTTATCAATCTGGTAGCCTTTTTTGGACTCCTGGTGCAGAAGTTTCATTCACTGGCTGTGTCTAAAGCTATTTGGTATGAAAACTCAATACCTCTGACGAAAATGCTGAGAAGTTGCACTTCATTGAATCGATGGTGTTGACAATCTCTTTGGTAGGATTTGAATCATATCCAAGAGCTTCTGAAAGATGCGGGCTCATGTGTGAATCTAGCAATTCTGCTCCTCAAATCCTCAACTCTGGCATCATCAAAGAAAATGCTCAGGAAGACGTTTTTAATATCTGTCACGGATGTATGAGATCCTGGTGGTAGCTACTTAAGCCAGTATGAAGCATCTCCAGCAAGCAAATACTTGAAGAGATTGCATAGAAGGTACTCCTTAGGGACTCCATTAGCCTTGATGGCAGAAAAAAGATCCTCGAATCACTCCAAATTATCCATAGATGCTCATGAGAAATACCATGAAATGGTGTCTATGCCACAAGTGTGAAATAGGCTGGCTTCATTTTAAAATCGTTTCTCTAGAAAGATGGATGTCGAATAGCAGATCTGTTGGCATAAAATTGATCTAGACGATTGTAGTTAGCCAACGTTCTGGGTTAAGCAGCTTATGCCTCAGCTCCAGCTTGAGTTACAACAGCTTGTTCAGTAGCTGCTTATGGTTCAGGGATTACAATCCCCTGATCATTAATTCTCTGACCTGTAGCATTACGTAGATATGACCATCGAGGTCATACAGTTCCACTCTCTCATTTCTAGTCAAGTTCAGCATAGCAACCATATATGCTTGGTAATCACCGTTGATCGATATATCGGTATTGGTGTCAATCAATTTCGATAGATGAGTTTCGATCGACGAGAAAGTGTTGGAGTCGATCAATGCTTGTCGCTTCTCCTTGCGAATGCTACGTTCGATGGTTACTGGGTCTAAGAAAATTATGACTTTTTCCTTGTTGCTTCTGGTACCTAAAAGACAAGAAATTTTTGCAAGTAAACTAAAACAAAAAGAAAAACTAGACAAAAACTTGCAAAACAAATCTAATGGTGATCCTTGCTCCCACGGCAATGGCGCCAAATTTGATATGTGCTCAAATTACCCTAGAGCTATTGATTACTCTCTCAAATAAGAGGTTCAACTGTAGTAATTAGGGATCGAATCATAGAGAGCAAGGGCACACAAGAATTTGACAATCAACTTAGTTAAGCTAAGCAATTAATAAGACTTTAAAATAAGTAAATAAAGAAATAGTTGGTTCGTAAACAAGTAAGGAAAATAGCTAGATCTAAGGTTTTAGGTAGTGAATTATAATGGAAGAAGGGTTTTCAATCATAGAACACAAATTCAGTTGGTAAAAGATATTATAAGTTATATATATCCTATGGTTAAGCTCAGAGTTACAACTTTCATGTGCAAACACGGAATGACCGTCAATGGATGGTACGCAAACAACATTGATCGATGTCTTCTTAATCAAGCATTAAACGATCAGATTCGATTGGTTAACTTAAAATCACTAGATCATTCTCTCGATTGTCTCTATTAATTTAAGCTCAATAGGTTATATTCAAGTAATGATCATACTCCTACAGTTTTCAATTATCCTAAGAGAACACCAGCAATATGTACAAACCTGATGATAGATCTAATAATCACCTTAGCAATTATATTGTTTGGCTAATTCATCAAAACCTTTAAGAAACCATAAATCTAACAAGGTAACTACTCAATCGTATCTAGGCAAAATATAATCATAAACATGAAAAATACATAAGATAAAGAATAGAGATAGAAAGTGAAGTTCCAATACAAAGCTTGAAGAAATCCTGATCTTCTTCCAAAAACCCTAAACTACAATGTTTGTTATGAAAAGTATGAAAGCGTTCAAAAAATTGTCCTTTGCATTAAACAAGAGAAAAGACCATATAAATAAAACATGTTCATGGAAATCTTGTAATTTGTGTGACTTAGGCTTTAAGTCGGCTATTTCTGAAGTGGGCTTCTGCGCGTCCACGGTCGATTGACTGCAAGAGTGCATCGTCGATCGATGGCAGTATTCTGTCTCGACTCATACTTTGATGAATTTGACCAGCTCATGGTTTCTCTCTCTAAGCTCCAGAAAGCCTCATAATCTCTACAATTCTCCAAAATGTACCTATACCTTAAAAGACTCTAAGCCTAAACACATATAGTAGACTCCAAATAAGGTCTATAGTATGGTCTAAAGTGGTAAATACTGGAATCTATCATTACATCAAGTAGCTATGGAGATCCAACTCCTGCAACCGAGTCATTCTAATGCTGATGATATCTTTGTATGGCAACCACTCCAATCAGGCATTTATTCCACGAGATCAGGTTGCTACACAACATCAAGGAACGCCCAAACTCCAACCCCTCCAAACATTTGATCTTTCGACTGGATAAAAGACATCTGGTCCGAGAAGTGCTCATCGAAAATGAAGCTGTTCATGTGGCAAATTGTTCAGAAAGCTCTCCCATTGGGAGAGAACATCTAAAAATAGAGGAATATTATCAGAGGCTCTATGTATCAGATGCAAGGGTATTGAATCTGTGACTCACTCACACTTTCTTTCACTGCTCTTTCGCTCAAGAAGTTTGGAACTGATTCCCCTGCCTGAAACAAGTAGTTCACCTAGCTACGGGAATCAAGATCAAGGAAGCGATAGTGGCCTTTAGATAAGCGATCTGCCTCCCACCGATTGATATCTCAACTAGTGTCCTCTCGTGGGTGTGTTGGGCCCTCTGGTCTGCTCGTAATGTTCTCATCTTCAAGAACCAAACTCTCACACCTGGGCTTACTGTAGCAAGAGAATGGATAAATGCTCAAGATCAAAATCAATCGGTGAAAACATCATTAACTCCATCGGGACGATCTCAGCAAAATCTGATCAGCGGTGGGATGGTGACGACATGCAGATCAGACGGCTTATGACAAACACTCACAAAGGGCTTTGACTTGCATGGATCTTCACAGATTCATCCGGAACCCATCTCAATCACGGATAGTGGAAGCTCTTGCTCTCCGATCAGGAATTATTTCTGTAGTGAACCTCGAGCTAACCAAGCTCAGGATACTCTCTGACAACTCAACGCTCATTAGAGCTATTAACAGCAACACACAGGTCAAGGAGATCTTTGGTATTGCTAAGGATATTCAGCAGATCTCCTCTGTTTTCGTCGAGATAACCCTCTCTCATATCTCTCAGTTGTTCAACACTGAAGCCGACTGTTTAGCTAAGCAGACCCTTTCATATCTCTTGTATTCGACCCAATATTGGGCTAAATTTGGCCAGATGCCTTCATATTTTAATAATGAATATGTGTTACAAAAAGAAACAGTACAAAATTCCCATAACCTACTTATTCTCAGTAGATTTTGTGGCTCCCTTCCCCAAATAAAAATTTACACATCTCCTTGTGAATCTTCACTTTCCTTTTAAACAAACTTCTTTTTCTTTAAGGACAAACTCTCACTTCAAGCAAATTTCATTTTGCTTAATGGAAAATGTCTTTTTGTTTTCAAACATATATTCTCTTTCCTTTTCAACCTCAAAAATTTTATACAAGAACTCCAATATAGTTCCAGCTTCGTATAACACGTTACGTACTACCTCATGTAGCACTTCGCGAACTGATACATGATACCTCTAAAAATACATCTTCCAATCTCCTTCTTTTTGACAACATATGTGAACTCATCACCTTTAGACATAAACTACATCTTCAATCTCCCCCTTACGAGTCACATCATGGTCAAAAACTAATCGCCACCCTCTAAACCGAGATGAAATCCCATTGCACCATCTTCATAGTGATTAACTCCATACACCACGTATTCATGAGCCTTATCCCTCCATGATTAGTTCCTTGAAACAATTACATCGAACATGTCCTTGAACTCCACAAGAATAACATGTTTGACCATGAATTTCAAATCATATACTCGCTCAATATGTTGCTTCTCCTCAATAGTATGAAAAACTTTGGCTTAATATGCCCAACACTCCACAATCATGACAAACAGGTATGACGGGTCATTGAGATACACTCTTTATCTTTGGCATTTTCCTTGTAGCAGCCGCTGTTGTAGTTCTCGTAGCAGTTACAGTCTTCATTGTATCCTCTCGATCTGGTTTATTCCCTGCAGACATCTTAACCACTGGCATCACAACACATGTGGATACACTTCTCTTTTTTTTCCTTCAGTTACAAAAATACATGCATTGAGCATTTGAAGATTCTCCTTTAAATCCAAGACCACCTATCAATCTTCCAATGCTGTGAAGATGATCGAGCAGTTAAGTCCCATTATTTAGCATCCTCAAACCTTATTGTGTTTCACAAAGTTTAAGATGTGCTTGTCTTGTTTCTTCTTTCTCCACTTGTAGGTTCTTCTGTATTACTTTAATATGTGCTTTAATATGTCTTTGTTCTTTTAGTAGTAACGGATTTTCCTTTCCAAGCTTCACAAATGTTCTACACACTTTTTGTGGCTCTCCTTGAGAGCATCCTCTAGTTATTCTTCATATTTTTCCTCCTCATATTCAGAATCTGATTCAGATGATGTACTTGTGTCATCTTAGTGTGCACCAAATGCAACAAGGTTGAGCACTTCTTTTTTTCTTTTTTTTTCTCATTCATCCTTAGTAAGGATCTCTTCTTTCTTCTGCTTCTCATCATATCAATTCCTTTACACCTAAAGCTTTTGACTCCTCTTCTCTTAGTCGTTGGACACTCAGCTTTGAAGTGTCCATATCCTTTGCATCCATGACATTGCACCTCTATATTAACCCACAACTCGCCAGCTTCTTGTCTTGGTGTTGCCACTGTACTACTTGATGTAGTATTTTCTAAAGCACACAAATCATTTAAATCACCTTGTCTTCGTTCTCTGACTTTAGATTTTTTTTTCAGCAACTACCAGGTTCCCTTCAGTATGATTGTTCACGCCATCAACTCTTGGGCTTTTACAATTCATGCGACTTTGTGAAATCTAACTTATCTATGTTAAAAGACACGAACATTTCTTCTTTATATTCTGTATAACTTGCTGGCAAACACGTTAAAAACTTCTTCGCCAGCTTCTTGTCTTTGTATTCTTTGCCGAGAATACGAGCTACTTGTACTATCGCACTGGGTTGATAACTAAAATCTGATATATCTCCTGTTCTTCCATTTTCAAATTCTCAAACTTTGATTTGAAAAAAAAATCAATATGTGAACTCTTAACCTTCTTTAGGGGTGGAAGTTTGGATACCGGTTCGGTATGGATCAAGTATTTTGGGTTTTTGGGTAATTCGGTATATGGATATAAAACTCGTTCGAATATTTTACACTTTTGGTTGGGTTCAGGTATTTGTAGTTTGAGTTTGGGTAATTTGGGTTGGGTAAAATTATTTAAAGTTACTTAAAAACAAGATATGGATGAACGTGGCTCATTAATCAAAACAAAATCTGAATCAAATAGTAATGTGTACGTTGTAAGATAAAAGAATATAATATTAATCAAAGAAGAACAAAATAGGTTGTTAACCAAAGAGGGCGCGTCAAATACTCAAATATGAAGAGAAATATTTCACCAAAGCTACATTAGAAAAGAACGTATCCTCTAGTAAACTCGAAAGCTATGGTGAACGGAACCATTAAATCCATCGCGGAGAGGGAGTTAGGTTTTACGTGAACTTTGAAAAAAACATGAATGAGTCTAAACTTTTAGGAGTTTAGGCTTACTATATATATTTTTAGATATTTTGGGTATCCATTCGGATATCGGGTATTACCCAATTGGTTTCAGGTATCCAATGTAACCTAACGCACTTGATGCCCCCTCTTTGGTTCAACCAAGAAACCTAAAGCACTTTCTTATTCATAATCTTTATTTGTTCTTACTTATTTATTAGTTAGTTATTGAATTGTGATTGTGATAGGATCAAGTACATGCTTGTGATTGTCTTTGTTAGTTATTGAACTTGTGAATGCCTTAGTTAGTTATGGAACTTGTATGTCTTTGGTTATTGTTTGTTGAAAGCCCTGATTTACCTAGTTTACTTTAGGGTTTACCTTTATTGACTTCACCATTGCTTATGCATATTTTTTTGCTTAAGCGAGGACAGACACGCAAGAGTAACATTTACGCCTTGGCAGTGTTCAGTACAAGAACACCAGTCAGTCTGAGCTAATTCATGTCTCACTGAAGCAAAACCCAAATATGGAGATGTGCATATATGGCTTGGAGATTAACACTGATACAGTAAGGGCTGATGTCAACACTTTGAAGACTGACTTCAAGGAGGACATGTCTGCAACAAGAGAAACTCTCAACATGATTTTGCAAGCTCTCCAGCCTCAAGCTTCCATTTCTACTGCCTCAATCGCACAACCAAGTTACGCTCATGCTCACTCACAAGCTCAAGGTCAATTTGAAAATCAGCCTTAAGTTTCAGTTCAATCTCAAGATCAGCCTCAAGCACCTCTTCACTGATAACCAATCTGACTTAGATAGATAGTGTCAAAAAGAACTTGGTTTGTAGGTATTTGGTGTTCTTGTTGCTTAAATTTGAACAATTTTTGTTTGTGTAATTTTTTTTTTTCAAATTTTGATCAATGTTTAAACTGCAACTCGTTTGTGATATATTTCAGTTTGTACTATATTTTGGCTTCTCTTTGCAGATTACAACTTCAAATTAACTATTTTCATATATTTTTTTTAAATCATTGAAAGCTAACCATGAAATGAGTATCATAGCAAACAAATACAAAAACACACAAAAATATTCTTTTCCATTTTGTGGCAAAATGCAACGAAACAAACTGCACCAATTTCGTGTCAAAATGCCACGTAAGAAATCATAGCAACTTCGTGGCAACTTGCTACGATAACATTTTTCACTATTCGTGGCTAATTTGCCACGAAACTTTCCTAGCAAGATGTTTAAAGTTTTGGCACGAACTTTTCATAGCAAAATGCCACGCCACGGTTGGTTATTTCTACGATCGTATAGCTATATTTTACTTTTCGTGGCTAGGCATCCGTATAGCCAGGAAATATCGACTATAGCCACGAAACAATGTGGCTATGGCCGTGTTTTTTATTAGTATCAAGGTTCTTGATATTTGAAATACACTACACTTTTGAATATAAGTATTTTTATTTAAATATTGTTTGAGAACCTTGGTTGGATATCATTGATAGACATGTCTAAATTCTCTATGAGCTCTTTGTGCGATCCAATTTACTACTAAAATAAGCGCACATAGCTACAGTTTGTTTCCGTAGCTATAGACAGTTTGCCACGAAATACGACTAAAACAATCCTAGCTATACGATCGTAGAAAGAGAGAGATCTTGAACAAATCGTACCAAAATAAAATAATAAATCAACAAAAATAAAAATTAAAAATAAATAAATTTATAAATTAAATTTAAATAAAATAAATAGTATAATATTATACAAAATTTGGTTTATAAATTGCAGCTGGTTTTTAAATTAAAAATGATTTATAAATTACATTGGTTTACAAATTAAAATGGTTTACAATTAAAATTGTTTAAAATGGAAATCGGTTTAATATAACCTAAACATAAAAAAAAAAAAACCAAAATCTAGGGTTCTTCACATTATTTACGGCAAGGCTTTTTCATAGCCATTGACGGCAGGTCACCGGAGCTTGAAGACGAAAACTGGTTTAAATTGCATAAAGAAGAGAAAAAAAAAATAAAGCGATAGAGATGAGATAGATATGAGATCGAGAAACTGAGAAGAGAGGAAGAAAGAGATAGAACAATGAGTTCTTGGTTGAAAATGTAAGAGGAAGAAGATCACTCGTGGAAAGGAAGAGCGATGTAGACCATTTGATTAAAAGATTGGTTATTCTCACCAATTGGTATCAATCGATAGAAAATAAGAGGATGTTTGCTCTTAGCTTCTTTATTATACTTTTATAATAAATTTTATACTAAGGTTGCTTACAATTTTACTTAGTTTACATGTTTAGTATTGTTGATAGTTTTATTTTTATGGTTTCTATAAAATTTTAGGATCCAGATATTATAAATAATTTGTTTAGGTTTAGAAAAATAGGGTTTGACGTAGAATATATTTTGGATAAGTTTAAAGATTATGATAAATTTTTAAAAACTAAATTTGTAGACTTAATCTTCTTACAAGGACTAAGTTTTAGTTACAAATATATTATTTATTAAAGTTTAAGATTAATGTTAATGATATAGGATTTGAAGTATAAGTTTGGGGTTTGGGAGTTAGGGTTTAAGATTTTAGAGTTTTTTTATCTAGGGTTTAGTGGTTAGATTTTAGAAATTGTAATATTTTAAAGTTTAAATTCTAGAATTAAGATTTGAAATAACTAATTTTATAAATGATACAACTCAAATTACTCTAAGGAATGAGTTTTACTCTATCAAATAAGAGGTTCAGTTGTAGTACTTAGGGATCGAATTGACAAGGAGCGTGAACACACAATAGACTATAGACTTTTCAGTTAAGCTAGACAAACATTTTATTAGGTAGTGAATAAAGTAGAAAGTGGATTGATTGGTTATTGTAAAAGTAATGCGAAATAGCTAGACTTGGGTTTTAGGCAAGTGGATTATAGAGGATAAAAGCTAAGGGTATCAATCCTAGAACTCGATAGCTAATGTAAAACATACCAGCCCTCGCTGCGAGTCTAATCTACTGGCTAAGTCTGATGTCTCAGCTCTCGCTTGTTGACACATAATGACTGTCGACCGATGGCAATGATCTTGCGTCGATCGATGTTCTCTCTAGTCAAGCATTAAGACCTAATCGATATGTTCACTAGGTTCATTCGATCAACTCTCGTTTGTTTCTAACAACCTGGGTCAATAAAATTATATCAGGTAATAGACCATGCTCTCGTGTGCGCCTAGTTATCCTATGATCAAGTTTCTAGTTAATTACTCTAGAAGCAAGCAATAAGAACGATTCTAATGATATATATAATAATCACCCTAGCACTTCTATTGTTTGTCTAATCCATCAAAACCCTAGAAAACCTAAACCTAGTAGATGGATCTACTCAGAATGATCTTTGTCATAGAAATCATAAATGAAATTGATATAGAATAGAAATCAAATAAAGAACCAAAAGAGTTCCAGGAGGACTCTGAAATAGTTCCTCCCTTCTCTCCTAACCCTAGAACAATAGATAAAATAAAGCTTAGCCGTCAACAATGGCTTAGAAACAATATAAATTAGGTCTAAACTCATCCAGGGGTATTCTGGTTATTTGTGGTGGCTTCTGGGCTTAAGTCGGTTTTGAAACAAGTTGGGTCTGTCTTTTGGGATCACCGCCGATCAAAACTAGGGCTGCGCCTTCGATCGACAGCCATTCACCTTCTCGACAGCTTGCTCTCGCAAGGCAGACATACCACTCTTCAGTAATTGATCATAACGTTGGCTCTAGGATCATAATTAACCTCAAACCGGTGGCATTGAAAAGATAACTAAAATATATATCTTGTTTCAAAATATCAACTCAATCGCAACGTGGGAAGGTTTCCATCCATAGCTAAATATCTGACGCGTAATCGTAGTTCTGCATCTCCAAAAGCTCAAAATCACCAAAGTTCTCTAGAATGTACCTAAACCTGAAAATACTCTAAAGCATACTCCTAACATATATAATAGACTCTAAATAGGGTTGATATCATGACACAATAGTGGTAAATATCATGCTCTATCAACTCCCATAGACTTAACCTTTTAATTGTTCTCAAGCGAAACAAGGGTAAACCTGTAGAAGAGCTTTGAAAACACGGGGAATCACAATATCTCTAACTTATCCTTCTCACCTCTACTATATTGAAACCACATAAAATAAGTGTCAATCTCAGAGGAACTTTATATATCTTATCCTAGTATAGCAACCAAACCCATTCTACCAACAACTTAGCGAATACTAGTTTGACTCACCCCTATACACTAGTAAAAAAACGAAATAGCAACGACTAATTTTCGTGGCTATGGGAGTATTTTCGTAGCTATATGAACAGCTTGCTACTAAAAGTACACGTTTTTTGAATTGTAGCTATACGATTGTAGCACATTTTTTCGTAGCAAAATCGTATCAACTTGCGACGATGTTTCTACAAATTCTTTAGTAGCAACTTTCTACGATGTTGCTACTGTCATTTTCGTAGCAACTTGCTACGATTTTGCTACCATCATTTTCATAGTAATTTGCTACGATGTTGCTACGATAGCTTTCGTGCAAGTTGAGATGGATTTGCATGTTTCGTGTTTAATGTTTTGTCTTGCTACAAAATCCAACTATTTTTTCGTGTGTAGGTATTTCGAAGATTCAAAAAAAAAATCAAATTTGAATTTTGTTTTTCAATCAAAAACCAAATTATATTACATATTGAGCCTTTATAAAAGCTCAAAAGGTTCATAACAACGACATCCAAACATTCAAAAGGTTCAAAATACAACATTCAAAACATCCAAACATTAAAACAACAACACAAACCAACCACATCTAGAACCTACAAACCTAGTTCTGCAGTGCACCACCTATCTAGTTCAGTATGGTTACCGGTGATGAGATGGTTAGGTTGTGATTCACCTTGAGCTGGAGACTGATCTGGAGCTGTTGTTGGAGCTCGAGGTTGAGGTTGAGACAGAGACTGATGTTGAGGCTGAGTTTTTTTGTGCAGTAGAGGCATAAGCATTGGGAACTAGAGGCTGTAGAACTTGCAGAATCATGTCGAGAGATGATTGGGTTTTAGTCATCCCTTCTTTGGAGTCAGTCTTGAAAGCATTGAGATCAGACTTCACTTCCTCAGCAAGGGTCTCCAAGCCGCAAACACACATCTCTAAGTCCAGGCTTCGCTTCAGTGTAGCAGAGACATACATAGAAGAACGGCAGTTCTTGTATTGCACACTGCCAAGTCCGTAAGATGGTGCCCCTACGAGTCTTTGCACGCTGAAAAGGACACAACCCCACTTGACATTACCGCAGAGAACATTCAGTCATAAAATGATAGTCTGATCTTGTTACAAGTGAAATACAAAACTAAGAAGAAACAAAGAATACAAAGCATGAAAGATTATTACCTTGATGTACTCTTGGTTTAAGAGAAGATTCTTTGAGTTTGTTGTGGCAGTAGTTGAGCAAGTTTAGCTTTCTCCAACTGCAGATCCATTCTGTAGCATCTCTTCAACGGCTTGCTCAACCTCCAAAACCAGTGCATCTGCTCGTTCGTGCATGAAGGTCCCCTCTTTGTTGGTGTGAGTCTTCCTCACAAGGTCTTGATATGAAAGTGGTTCCTCCAAACCTTCATCAATTACCTACAAGAAAGGGAACAACATCAAGTTAGACATTCAGCAGTTAAATAAAGGGATAATGGAAGAAGGTAGAGATGGAAATCTTACCGCATGATAGGCAATATTTGCAAAGGTGTGTGGTCCTGCACCATGTACATGCATCTTCAACCCTGAGGAGCAGAAGTGCGAGAATCATCTGCTGACTGGCTCTTGGCTTTTGCTGCATCTGTTGACCAGTTCGCAAGGGATTGTTTCCCAGTTCGTGGCATTGATGTATTTTGGTTGCTTGTTGTCTCTCCTTTTTGGCTTATGCGTCCGCAGATAGTCACTTGAGTCTGAAGCTTCCATTTGTAGTAGATTTCATCATGAAACTTGTCTTCCCCAGTAGTATTGTTGCTACAAAAGAAGATAATTGATTAGCTAGTAAAATATATACTTAACAATAGGAATGGAAATGGTTAATCATCACTTACAATGAATGAGTGCCACCAAGCATTTCTCTTCTCTTCTGGAACCTTTATCCAGCTTTGCCACGGCCCCCCAGCAGTTTCCCTGCCATGTTGCACGGATAAAATTATGAACTTCTGGATCGATTCCGAACCTGCAAAGACAATGTAAACCATCACACTTAATACTTAACTAGCAGATACCACAATAATTAACTAGATACCACAATGCTTAACTAGACAGATACCACAATACTATACTAGACAGATACCACAATGCTCCATGAGACTAAATACTTACTATGACTTACCACAATGCTCCATTGAGCTTATAAGGATGGAGTTGTGGCTGGTTAATTCTGGATGGAGCACGTAGCAGAGCGTCTTCTGTTCTCCCCACATAGGTTGGAGGAGGAGCTTCAGCAATTGAACTTGAAGAGGCGATAGTTCCAGGAGGAGGTGTCTTTGGTTGAGCAGAAGTTGGAGTCATTGCAGCAGGCACTGACGAGGCTCTCATTTGGGGTCTCACGTTGTCTCACATCAGAAGAATGAGAAACAGAAGAAGCTTTGAGATTGAAACCAAATCAAACCCAAAATCACAACCGAAATAAAACATGAATCCCAAATCAAATCGAACCCAAATACCAAATTACCAGATCAAATTGAATCCCTAATCCCGAATCAAATCAAAACCCTAAACCTAATCCAAATCGAATCAAAACCCTAATCCCAAATCAAATCAGGAACCCTAATCCTAAATCAAACCCTAGAACATGCAAACCCTGAGATCGAGAGTTAATAGAAACCTAACCTGGAAGATTATTAAACCGGGAGAACAAGGACGAACATTACGGTTTGTTGGTTGTGTTCGCCGAGAGGAGGAGAGTGAGGACGAAAGACGATTGTTTTTTCGTTCACCATCAAGAGAGAGCTAGAAGAGACAAGGAAAGATTAGAGATCGAGAGACACACAGAGAGTGGAGAGAGATCGAGAGACAAAGAGATGAAGGGTTTCGTAGACTTAATTGTCTAAGTGTCAAATTTGGGCTCCAAATAATTGGAGGCAAAACCAATTGGGCCAAAAACAATTGGAGCCAAAACCCAAATCGATAGGTTTGGCGACAATTAGGGTTTATTTAGGGTATATATAGGGTTTAGGTAGGGTCTAGAGATAGTATAATTAGAATTATTCATATATATTTTTTAAAATATGCACTTATATATTATAGATTCTTATATTTAAAAAAATTATATACTCATATATTTAAAAAACAATATACACTCATATATTAAAAAAACATTAATTATACATTCATATATCATACAAATACTAAAAACATTAATTATACATTCATATATATACAAATACTAATAACATTATTATACATTCATATATCATACTTTTATCATACATTCATATATTAAAAAAAACATTAATTATACATTTATATAATCTCCTCAATCAACCCAAAATAGTCAGTGTCCGTTGTAACCCCGAACTTGGACACCATAATGTTGTTTCTCTTGTCTTTGCCATGGCTATGTGTTGGAAGCAGTGACCCCGTGAGAAGTAAATCGGCCAAGCCTTATAATTGCATTTTGGACTTTGTACAAATCCAACATCCACAGCGAAAAGTATATTGGGCGCTTCGCATCGTTAACATGTTATGTGTATTAATGATAAGTTCAACATTGAGAGTGAAATAATATCAAAAACTTACATAGTTTTTGACAATTCCCGGGAACATTTAGCACTGTGTTGATAAGATTATCGAAGAAAATTTTCTCAACGTGCATGAAGTCCACGTTGTGGCGAAGAAGAAGGTTTTCCCAATACGGCAACTCCCAAAATATACTCTTCTTCACCCAGTTGTGATCTTTGTTGTAGCCTTCTATGTTGCTCGCAGGTTTCTCGTGTCCATTTCCTCCACAATCAACAGTTTTCTTCAGCCCGTTGATGTTGTTAATTCTTTCCCGGAGAATTTCTTCTCCCGTCAACCATGGTGGAGGACCATCAGTTATGTCTTCCCCTTTCGAAATGCTTGGACATTTCTCATGTAAGGATGCTCTCTAGACAAAAACATTCGATGACAGTAGACCAACTATGCTTCCTTCCATGTTGCAACCAAAATGACTTTGTATCATCTAAAAAATATGGACAAGCTAAACGACCATGAGTCATCCAACCTGACATCATGCCATAAGCGGGAAAGTTATTAATTGTCCACATTAATGCGGCTCGCATCGTAAATCTTTCATTCCTCGAGATATCGTATGTTTCTGCTCCGTGACTCCACCAATTTTGTAACTCTTCAATTAACGGCTGAAGATATATATCAATGCTCTTCTTTGGATGTCTTGGCCCAAGCACTAGTACTGAGAAAAAGAAACATTCTTTGTCATACACATACCGGGAGGTAAGTTATACGGTGCACGATTACGGCCAGACCGAGTGGGCTTCACCACTCATACCAACTGGATTGAACCATCTGTTGCTACCCCTAGATATATATTCCGACTTTCTGCAGCGAAATTAGGATATACCTCGTTAAAATGCTTCGAAGCCGCTCCACCTGAAGGGTGATGCATTTCTCCTTTTGGCGACTCATGTTCCGCGTGCATCACATTTGTGATGCTGTCGCCTCAAGTTGGTACAACCACTTCAACCTCTCCGTAATAGGCATGTAAACATTCTTTGTTTTGGCCGCCTCTTCCCCCTTCCATGGTTCTGGTGATATTTATCTTTCCACAAAACCGACAACCAACAACTCTTTATCTTCCTTCCAAAATAACATGCAGTTATCCTCACAGATATCAATCTTCACAACGAGGAGACCAAGCGCCTTTGTCAACTTATTCGCCTCATTATATGATGCCAGGAGCTTTATTTGGTTGTGGCAAAACAACTCTAAAAAGTGTGTGAAATCTCATCCATACATGACTCAAGTAAATTATGATCGGTTTTTACTTTCATTAGACGTGATGCCAAGTATAATTGAGAAATACCTTCAACACATCCTTCGTATAATGGTTGATTAGCAGCTTCAAATGCTTGAAACACGCTATCTTCATTTTGCTCTTCATTGGGGCGCTTCCATCATATTCACCGACGAGAGAGAGAGAGAGAGAGAGAGAGAGGAGAGAGAGAGAGAGAAGAGAGAGAGAGAGAGAGAGAGAGAGAGAGAGAGAGAGAGAGAGAGAGAGAGAGAGAGAGAGAGAGAGAGAGAGAGAGAGAGAGATAGAAGATAGAAGAGAGAAAGAGATATCTCAAACGGCTAGGGTTTCAAACACTTCGGAATTTTCATGAGCTTTCTTTGTTATGATGGGGAAGAATAGAGAGGCAAGGTTTCTATTTATAGGAAACGGAGGTTTAAGCCTTAGTTTTAACCCAAATGGATCTTGGACCTAGCGGGTTTCCCTCACAATCCAAAAATAAATTTTGGGCTTGTGGGATATGGATCTTAAAAGGATCTTACAATTTGCTATGATTTACACACCAATAGTCACATCTTTCATTTTGTGGCACTTTTTAATTTGCCACAAAATTTGTCATGGTTTATTTTGTGGCTATAGACAAGATTTGTACTAGTGATTTCCACAATGTGACCATTACGACTAAATAAATAGGATTTGAACTACAAATAGCAGAGAAACCGTGCACATAACACAGTTGTATGCCCAACAAAGGAAATTTCTTAGGCTCTTGGACTTTCTGATTCTGAGTCCAATGCGCTTGTTGCCTCATCTAGGAGAAAATTAACGTTGATTTGATTACCAGACTGGTATGCTCAAATTAACCTTTAAGGCTACTCTCTCAAATAAGAGTTTCGGTTTAGTACTTGAGGATCGAATCCACAGAGACTCTATCTTTCACACAATAAACTTGAGTTTCAGATCAAGCTAGACAAATAATATAAAAGCAGTAAATAGATAGAACGGTTGTAACGATAAGGAATAAGCACTAGATCTAGGAATTTATCAATGAAGAGATTCAAAACACAAATCAAGGATGCTAAGGGTTTAATTATATTCAATTCTAGAACTCGAATTCAATAAGCAAGTAATCCAGCTCTCGCATGCAATTAGTAAGCAGATGTCTAAATCTTGTGATTCCAACTCTCGTATGCCTATTTAGGAAGAGTGTCAATCGATACCAATGGTTGAGTTTCAACACCTCCTTTTACAGGAATTAACATACAGATCGATAATGTTAAACTAAGCCCTAAACCAACTCTCCTATGCACCTAGGTATCTAATTTAGCAGATTTAGGGTTTCGTTAATTGATTTCACCCTCGTGTCTCTCAATTTTCCTATGATTCTAGGTTCAAATAATCAGTCACACTCTCGTGCTATTCCAAGTATTCTAGATCCTAGTATTACAAGCCACCCTCGTGTATAAATCTATAAACAACCCTAGAAATCCTAATTAATTATCAGTTTGACATTAAACTCTTGAAATCCTTAATCTAACAAGATGATTACTCAAACATGAAAGCAATAACACAAATCATAGTCTGAATAAATAATAGATAATTTAATAACAAACCAAAGGAGTTCCAATCAATCTTTGAAGGAGAATTTATCTTTTCTCCAAACCTAAAATAATGAATAAAAGAAAATATAGAAAGCGTAGTCGTCAACAATACCTTAGAAAACTATAAAAAGTAGGTATAAAGTGCCAGGGGAATTTTGTTATTTGTGGTGACTTCTAGGCTTAAGTCGGTCTTGAATTAAGTCGGGAATGTCTTCTCTCATCAGTTTCGAGCAACATCAAGGAAGTGGTGTCGATCGACACTCCTTCTAAACCCCGACAATTTCTTCTCGCGAGTCAGACAGACTACTCTTCAGTAAAACATGCATAACTTTTGATCCAGGATCCTGATTGACCTCAAACCAGTGACATTGGAGAGCTAACTTAAAGATATATCTTTTGTCAAAAGATGAGATCAATCTCATCGTGTGAAGGTATTCATCCATATATAAACTTCTGATGCGTCTGTTTACTTCTACACCTCAAATAACTCCAGAATCTCAAAAGTTCTCCAAACGTACCTGAACCTGAAAACACTCCAAAAAGACTTCAAACACATAAAACAGATTCTAAAAGGACTTATATCATGGTCCAAAAATGGTAAATTCCATGGTGTATCAACTTCTTCAATCTTATCATTTTGCTTGTCCCCACGCAAAACATAGAGTAGTCGTTTGAAAGAGGTTTCAAAACGCAGGGACGCACACAATTTTAAACTTACTTTTATCACCTCTTCAATGTTGCAAGCCACGTCGAATCAATACCAACTTAAAGGTACCTTATGTACTCTATCTTAGCTTAGCATGCATTACCATTCAACCAACAACTTAGCTAATACTGGCTGACATACCCCTCTACTCATCTCATTTCTTACATAATAAAAGCTACAAACTTTACTTTGGGAGTATCGATCAAAAAGACACATGGAATCTTACCCCAACAGGTTTCTAAACATACATGCAACCATTTCAAAAACCTTTTCTCCCTCTCTTCTCACTTCTCTCAGTCAATATATCCCTTCTTTGAAGGATATCATTTTATTGTTTTTAATTGAACATGCTTCCATGAATCAAACCTTAATGGTTGTAGCCACCAAATCCTATGCACATCTTTTTGACCTTAATTTCTTTCTAGAATTCTATGAGTCAAGCTTTAATGGTTGTAGCTATCAAATCCTGCTAAAATTCTTTTTACTCTGAAGGGGGAGAGAGAGAGGAACTAGAAACACACATACTTTTACCTTATAGTCATGCAAGAGAAATCTGATCCAATGTATATCAAGCCTCAAGACAAGTAAATTAATCTGATCAGGTTGGAGGTCAGCTTTGGTTCCTCAGATATTCTCAGCTAGTGTGGATGTTACTGGCAGGTGATCCACTTTGATATTTCTATTTGGTACACTCTGCATTCAGTAAATATAAGAATGGCGCTAGATAGTGGTTAGATAATAATCTAAAATTGAAAAGTTTATCATCCCTTCTTGACTCTATAAACTCAATAAAACACACATAAAAATAAAGCTCAAAATAAAACACAATATCAGTAATACCTCCCTCAGACTTAAACAACACTGTTCCCAACGTTATACAATCTAAGGTTGGTGAAGAAAATAAATCATAAGTAAAAATTAAACAAGGAAAAAGGTCATACATGCCCATTGATATGAGTGTCAATCAACACATTTAAGTGGCGATCGATACTCGTGATGTAGTGTCGACCGACACCCGGCTGGTTGTCGATGGTATATCAACTCATCTTCCTTGATTTTTTTTTAAAACCTTAAATAAAAAAAATATGAAAACTAGTGAAAATGAAAATTAAAACAAATTTAAAACTTACTAGATGGGTTGCCCTCCCTTCAAGCACTTGTTTCTAGTCTTTAGCTTGACATTTTGGAGATCTGATTTAGTTTGGATGAGATTGAGAACTTCATCCAAAAATTCAGTGTCTGTCTTCCTCATTTTCTTAATGTAGTAGATAAAAGCTCTTGCGGAAGCATCGCCTATGTCTCTCAGCTCTGAATCATATAGCATTCTGACCTTGGTAAAGGCTGTAGACCTCCTCTACCGAGCACTCTATACTCAAGACTTTCCCCATGACATCGCGAAGGAACCAGTGACAAGAAATCTGCATCTACATTCTTTTTCTTTTCTTCTAGTGTCCCTTCCCCAGATTTATGCTTTTAAGTCTCGGTATGTTCTGATATTGGGAGGGTGTCGACCAATGCTGATGGCTGAGTGTCGATTGATACTGATGTTGCTTCTGCAGTCTCACAATTTGAATCAGTTGTAGGTGCTGGATCTTCAGACAACTCTATGCATGAACTAAAATCCTCGTTTGTGTTCTTCTCCACATGATCGTAGAGACATTATTGTCAAAATTAGTCAGACACATCTTATTATCTTCAAATCACAGACTTCCCGCCACTGTAGCCATGAAAGCTTTTCCAAAAAAGAAGAATAAGATTTCCAACCTATTTGATCACCACAACATGAAAGTTCACCAGGACAGTGCATTTCCCTATCTCTACTTTAAAGTTATTGATCATACCCGGCTGAGTTTTCCTTGGAGTTATCCACGAAGGCGGAACTATCTTGAGAAGGTTCCACATTTAATCCTAATAGTTCATCAATGTTTTGGAATTGATGATGACCACAGATCCAATATGGGAAAGTCATGTATACAGCATGGAATCAGAAAATTCCAGCATCTTGTTCCTTTGTCAGTGACTTCTTGGATTTATCATTGACCCATTAAACATCATCTTAATGTCCTTATTTGTCTCTCTTCTCTCTCTGAAGAATTTACCTAGTATGTACTGATGATAGGCATCCTCGAAAGACATAGTCTTAGGAACCCTCTTGACTCTCGTGTGAAATCCATCAAGTTCAGCTTTGTTAGCTTCTCTCCTGAGGTATTTGGAACATAGGGTTTCAAAGATTTCACTCTTCTCTGGAATTCTTTCTTTGTTGCGTACTGATCCATGAGAGGTTCATGTCCATCCATCTGGTGTCGATTGACACTAGGTGTGTGTTGTGGGAACCAAAATTTGCATTGTCAATTTCCGAAAATAAGGAAAGTAAAAAAAACCTAAACTTTCCAAGAGGTCCCAGATTTCTGCTAAGCCAAATTTCAAGAAATCAGACAATGAAAACAAACGAAGTAAATAATCGATAAAACAAGAGAGAGTAAAGAAGGTCTTATTCTGAATCCATGAATGGGCGTTACAACAGGTAAAGCTTCGGCCGCAAGAATTGTTGCCGAATTCCCTAGTTCTAACCACCTAAGACTTTCGTTAACCTAGTTGATTCGCAGCTCGAGAATAGGAATATGGAAAATTGCCTAAATCGCTGTAAGTGCTAAGTTTGTTGTGTATTGCGTCCCCTTTGACTCTCTATCTTGGTTTTCCTTATATACTCCCCTTAAGGCCTTTTCCTCTTTCCTTATTTTTCCCCCGAGTCGCGTTTATCGCTTTGCGGAAATATTTCACTTTCCTTCGATCTTCATGATTATCCCTCGAAACTTGACATTTATCTTCCGGACTTGACATATATCTACTCTGCAAAAAACATAAATCAACCGTCATAGTATCCTTGGGCTCAATCCCATCTAAAACCGTAAGTGGGCTCTTAGCCGTGTTTTAGATCTTTTCAGGCCATTTTTCAACTTAACGTTTTTATGATCTTTTCCGAGAGAAACTTTGGCACGACGCCGATTTTGTAAATAGTTCAAAATACTCGTATAGTTGAGGCAAATTTTGGCTTTAAATCAACCGTTGTCATTTTATATGAACCCTTTGAATTCATACGAGAAAACAAGTCTTACGGTTTTTATCGTAAAGTTCTAAAGATAACTTCAATCGAGACGAAACAAGAGACAGTGTGATCGAGGTTCAAAGAGGTATTGATCGAGACCTATATGGATGGTGCTGATCCAACTCACCTGATGGCAAGCTGGATGGAGACGATCCAACTCGCCATCAGGCGAGTTGGATTAGCTGCGCCAACTCGCTTGATGGCGAGCCGGATGGGCGGATCGAACTCGCCATCAGGCGATCTGGACGGGACGGTCCAACTCGCCACCATGCGATCTAGATGGTCAGTCTCAACTCGCCTGATGGTGAGCTGGACAGAGACAGTACAACTCGCCATCAGGCAAGTTGGTTGGGCAATCCTAACTCGCTTGGTGGGGAGTTGGACAGTGACAGTCCAACTCGCCATCATGCGAGTTGGTCGAGCAGTCGAGACGAAGACCTTCCAACTCGCCATCACGCGAGTTAGGCGAGCTGCTCCAACTTTCCTGATGGTGAGTTGGGCTTGGTCCGTTCAACTTGCCGTCAGGCGAGTTTTGGTCGTTCTGTTGCGCGGTTCTAGTTGTGGTTTCCTGCGCTTTTTGTTTTCAAATATTTTTTCAAGAATTTTCAGACATTGATTCCGTTGTGACCTATTTTGACCCCAAAAATTAGAATCGTGACGTTCTTGTGAGCGGTCAGACAGGTTAGATGAGTTAGGCGGCATTAATGGCTGAAGGTCCGAAGATGAATAGTAAGTTTCTTGCCTATAAGTATATGGAGTAAGTTTTCAAATTCTTTACTTACTTCATTCAACAAAAACTTCTCTTAAGGTAGAAAACCTTTCTCTTCATTTCTTTCTTTTATTGTTCTTCATCATGTCTTCAAGCCAGAATGCTTTCAGCCAAGGCTCTGACTTCTTGCCTTGACCCTGATAGCCTTCGTACCCAGGACGGTGAAGTCGCCACGAAAGTCGAATTCGTGGCACAACTCCGTTGATCTACGAAAGCTGATGCGTATTGGCTGGCTACGTGCGATTAAAAGTCAACTCCTCATGAGTCGTGGTATCCTCCCCCATTTTGTACCAAAAGAACACCAGATTGTCCGAGTCACAGTTGTCCTGCTTATCTCGACGTCATCCGAAGTTTCTGTCATATCCGGGACTCGGAGAGTTTTGACTTCCAAGGGCTTAAGAACGTGCTAATGTTCCTCTGGATGGTTACTTCACATGTTACGATGCTTTTCTGCTGCATTATCGTTTGTGGTTTCCCATGCCGGGGGTAATCGTTCAATTCCTGGATTGGTTTGGATTGTTGATAAGCCAAATCACTCCTACCAACTTGCAACATCTTATCATAATTTTTGTTCTGAGCTACGAGTGGCATGACTCTTTGATGCGATTATTTGGAGGCTGTGCTGAAGCCAGTGGGAGTGAAGACCATCGCTCAGATTTCATTTGAGTCCGAGGAACGATATGGCGATAATCAAGGGGTTTGCTTCGAATTCACATGAGTATCGAAAGAGTTATCAAGGAGATCTGCATTCCTTATTTTTAGGAGTAGATGGGGCCTAAAGGGTATCTTGATTAGATATCCGTTGGTGTTTTTTGTTTTGAAGATATCTAACCTCGTACTCACTTTCTTTGATTTGCAGTAGTGCTGGATATTAGACAACTCTAGATGCATGAACTAAAATCTTCGCTTGTGTTTTCTCCACATGATCGTAGAAGACATTATTTTGTCAAAATTAGTCAACACATCTTATTATTCTTCAGATCACAGACTTCCCCTCTGTAGCCATGAAAGCTTTTCCCAAAAAAAGAAGAGAATATTTCCAACCGATTTGATCTCCACGACATGAAAGTTCACTCAGAGTGCATTTCCTATCTCTACTATAAAGTTAATTGATCATACCGGCTGAGTTTTCCTTTGAGTTATCCACGAAGGTTAAGCTATCTTGAGAAGGTTCCACCTTTAATCCTAATAGTTAAGCAATTTTTTTGGCAATGATGATGACCACAGATCCAATATCGCAGAGGGCGTATGGGAAATTGGAGTCATGTATACAGCATAAAATCAAAAATTCCCAGGATCTTGTTCTTGTTAGTGTCTTCTTGGTTTTAAGGTTGACCTTTTTAAACATCATCTTAATGTCCTTTTTGTCTCTCTTCTCTCTCTGAAGAATTTACCTAGTCTGTACTGATGATAGCATCCTCGAAAGAATATTCTTAGGAACCCTCTTCATTCTCTTGTGAAATCCATCAAGTTCAACTTTGTTAGCTTCTCTCCTGAGGTATTTGGAAGAGTAGGGTTTCAAAGATTTCACTCTTCTCTGGAATCCTTTCTTTGTTTGCCTGCTGATCCATGAGAGGTTCATGTCCGTCCATCTGGGGTCGATCGACACTAGGTGTGTGTTGTGGGAACCAAAATTTGCATTGTCAATTTCAGCAAAATAAGAAGTCAAGAAACGCCTAGCTTTCCAAGAGGTCCCATATTTCTGCTAAGCTAAATTTCAAGCAATTAGACAATGAAAACAGACAAAGTAAATAATCGATAAAACGAGACGAGAGTAAAGAAGGTCTTATTCTGAATTCGTGAATGAGCCTTAGAACAAGTAAAGCTTCGGCCGCAAGAGCTGTTGCCGAATCTCTAGTTCTAACCACCTAGACTTTGTTAACCTAGTTGAGTCGCAGCTCTAGAATAGAAAAATGGAAAATTGCCTAAACGCTCTAAGTGCTAAGTTTGTTGTGTATTGCTTCCCCTTTGACTCTCTATCTTGGTGTTCCTATATACTCTTCTAAGGCGTTTTCCTCTTTCCTCTGCCCAAGTCGTATTTATCGCTTTGCGGAAATATTTCACTTTCCTTCGATCTGCATGATTATCCTCGAAACATGACATTTATCTTCCAAACTTGACATTATATACTCTGCAAGCAATAAATAACCGTCATAGTATCCTTGGGCTCCATCCCATCTAAAATCGTAAGTGGGCTCTTAGCCGCGTTTAGATCTTTCAGGTCGTTTTTCAACTTAATGCGTTGTTTACAATAGATCTTTTCTCAAGAGAAAGCCTTGGCAGCGACGTCGGTTTTGTATATATTTCAAATTACTGGTATAGTTGAGGCAATTTTTGGGCGCTATACACTCAACCGTTGCCCGTATTTTAACTGACCGCTTTAATTTCATACAGAGAAAACAAGTCTTTAGCGGTTTTATCGTAAAGTTCCAACGATAACTCTAATCGAGACACAAACAAGAGACAGTGTGATTGAGGTATAAAAGAGGTATTGATCGCGAAAACTATATGGATGGTGCTGATCCAACTCACCTATGAGTGGCGAGCTGGATGGAGACGATCCAACCCGCCATCAGAGCGAGTTGGATTAGCTGGGCCAACTCGCCTGATGGGGCGAGCTGGAATGGGCGAATCCAACTCGCCTGAGTGAGTTGAGAAAGCATGGGGTGACGGTCCCAACTCGGCCCATCAAGCGAGCTGGACTCGCCACCAGCGCGATGCTAGATGGTCAGTCTCAAACTCGCCTGATGGTTGAGATGGACGGAGACAGTACAACTCGCCATCAGGCAAGTTGGTCGGGCAATCCTAACTCGCTTGGTGGCGAGTTGGTCGATCAGTCCCAACTCGTCTGATGGCGAGTTGGACGGAGACCTTCCAACTCGCCATCAGGCAAGTTAGCGCAGCTTCTCCACTTTCATGATGGTGAGTTGGGCTTGGTCCGTCACACTTGCCATCAGGCGGGTTGTCCACATGCGTGTGTTTGGTCGTTCCGTGGCACGGTGTCGCTTTCTGATAACTTGACGTCCAATATCTTTTATTGATTTGGGTTTAAACAAATTTCTAGTTGTGGTTTCGCCGCGTTTTGTTTCCAAAAATTTTTCCGGAATTTTCAGACATTGTATTCCGTCGTGACCGATTTGACTCCCAACAGTTTAGCT
>CAJHQP010007544.1:0-31730 GCA_905132765.1 Moricandia arvensis | reverse complement strand
AGACTTTAATAGAGCCTATAACATGGTCTAATACTGGTAATAAATAGGCTATATCACTATTCTTTCTCTCTCTCTCTCTCTTCTTCGATCTCTCTCTCTCTTCTCTCTCGTCTCTCTCTCTCTCTCCTCTTCTTCTCTCTTCTCTTCTCTCTCTCTGTCTCTTCTTCCTCACGATGTGTGTTGCTGCTGATAAAATCGCTGTTATATACTATATATTTACAAATATAGTATAGTATTATATACAACATTGCATTGAATGAAATGACCACAGCGCGGAGAAGGATAAAAATATTGCCAGTATATACTAAATTGTCACATATACCGATATATGGCTTATTCTAATTCTTTTTCTACTATGTACTTGCACAAAATCACCCTAAAAATATATAAACTTTAACTTGTCTTCTCAATGGGAGACCGAACACAAACTACTTTCCCAAGAACTTTGACCACAAACACACAAATTCATGTTCCTCTGACCTTTCACATCTGAAGAGGCATTTATCTGTCACCAATAAACCTTGCAGACAAACAGATAAAAGAAGACTTGGCGAATTGTAAATAGTGTGGAAGGCTTGCAGAATTTTATACAGGAAGCTTACCAAAATCGTGGACACTTCTATAGGCCTTCCATGTATGCAAGTGTGGGCATGTGAATGTGAATTGGCTTCTTTACAATGAGAAAGGACTTGAAGATGGCACTGGTTCAACCAATTCTTGTATGGAATGGATGAGCACAAGTTTCAGACGGTGCACTCAAAAGTAACATCTCGGATCCCTCTACCAAAGTTTGGAAAAGCGTTAAAAAATACGACAAGTGGAAGATCGTCAAAACAACTCACGCAACAGCCAGGAGGAAAGACAAAGACCTCATGTCGTCTAGTTGTAATGGATCATGTATCAGAAGGGTGGCTGCTCGAGCTTCTCGAGCGTGCTTCCTGGGAAGTCCCTCTCTAGATTAAAATCGTGTCGAAACAATAGAAAACAATGATCGAGTCCAGCTATCTGGCCAAGAAATTTCTTTCTAGGTCTTCAAATACGAAATTCTTTGTTCTTAGAGTTAAAATTCTCGATCGTTATTCAAGAACCATATATTTGGAGAATATTTCAAAAAAATCATCACGAGCACGACAAAATCATTATTTATACTTAGAAGTTTCCACGTCCATATCCGACCAACGATGTTGTTAGTGCAAAGATGACACCACAATACAGTAATACAAAAGGTAACTCGAGACAAGCAAGTACCAAGCTAACACTTATTGTTTTATTAGAAATTTCCTTTAAACAATTTTATAAGACCTTTTTTATTCAGCTTTACGCGTCTAGTGTTGACACCCTAACACATACTACTGAAGGATTCCTAATCTACCCAAACTTTTCTCTACTTCGCTTGATACACTAGCAACTGCTTTATGTCGACCAAGAACACTTCCAAGAGCTTCTCTCTCTATAAAATCAGCATATGTGTCTTTGCTCTCAATACAGACGTCTCCATAGCTATTTTATAGTTGTTCTCCATGTTCCCCTAAACCTGTCCAAAGAACTCATGATTATGGACATCTTCCATATCAATAAGTGCAACTTCCCTTTTCTTGGAAGGCACTTATTCCTCTTCTTTTAAGTAATAAACTTGCTTATCAAGTTTATTCTCTTGCCTTTTCTCCAAGATACACACTTTCTCTCCAAGTCTACACGACTCCAGCTCAGCCACCTTGACTTCACATGGTCTTCACTACTCAACACGCCGTTTGCGCATCAACAATGTCAACGATTAATTCAAGGAAAATATCTTACATCTTTAATCTCCCCCATTTAGCTTTGTGTGCCGATCAAGCCCAACATTCTTCTGGTTCAACAACCACGCTCCTCACCTGAAAACTTCCATGCTAAATGTGCTTTTCTTCCCCACAAGATGTGCACTACACCATGTTTTTCTCCCCTATGAGATATGCATTCTTTGCATCAGGACTTCCATCACCATGCTCTTCTCCCCACGAGATATGCACTTCTTCGACCAGAACGTCACCAGTTCTCCCCCTGCTTGATTGCATACTAAGCAAAACAGATGCTTAGATGTCAAGCCTTACAGACACCACCCATCTGCTTCTTTATGCATAATCATGATAAAGCTCCTGCTGCAGCAAAATAGATTACAAGTATTGCATAATGATCTGATGCACCTGTCGAACTACCTTTAGACCAGATTCTGTTGATGGCCTGGCTTCCTTCATATGTCATCTTCTTGACCATAAGACCTCCCCTCATTCTCACCGAGTGCACTCTGCACTTGTTGTTATATTCTTTGAGTGATTTCACTATCACCCCTTCTGATGATCACTTCACATCAACTTCTGATGCACTTCGATCTCCGTCCCCTTTGTATCACAAACAACTCCGTCTCTTGGCTCTAGGCTTGATGCTTCGTGATCAACCTCAAGATCACTCCAAACAGATTTGCATCTCTTCTTCTGATGTCATATCCTTGTCTTATTAAAGTAAGCCACGCTTGGCTAGGCACCACCTTTTCAACCCTTTTGGGTTCAATGAACGTCTTGTTCCACCTCTTTGCCATGTACTTACTCTTCTCATGAGCAAAACAGTCCACACGTTTTTGTGTTTAACTTTACACAGAACAAACATCACATATGATGTTGCTTCTTGTTTTGCATGACACAGTTGTTGATGCACCGATCAGTTCCTTCCTTGTACCAAATGCACAACATGCTTCAGAACCTCTTGTCTGACCTTCCTGTTATTGCATTGAATGTACTACCTTCGGCTTGTTACTCACCAGGTACACGCTGTAAAACTTCATGTCGTACTCATTGTCGTACATCCCGACGTACTTCCTTACAAACTTCTTCGGCTCACCTTTTGATGTGCTCCCTTGCACGAAGTGTGACAGTCCCTTCTGATGTACGCCAGTACTCTAAGCTTCTCGGTATCCCCAGCCCCCCAATTCTCCTTGGCTGGTTTTCCATTGAGATTATCTTATCCAACTCCTTGGATCCACTATTGAGCATTAATGATCTGTTTGCGATTCTCAAAAAATACGTTCCAGCTTCCCTTGCTCTCTATTGTCCCCCAGTAGCAAATTCTCTCAGCTTGCTCACCTCCTCTTCAAGAGAATCATTCTTCTCTTTTAAAGCTGCAAGTTCTTCAACCCAGCTCACTTTGATTCTGAGACAAATTCTGCTTATAACTCTGCACTAGATCGTGTTGCAATCTCAGATTCTCATTCTTGTGATCCACCACTTGTTAAGAAACACGTGATAATCCTCAGTATATGTATGCAACATCTGAATCCGAGGATCACTGGATTCTTCCTTACGTGCACCAAATCAACAAGATTCTTCATCACCTTTTCTTCATCATCTGGACTCTGGAATCATAGACGACTTTAATGATTTACCTTTTCCCTTCTTTGAGTTTGAACATTAACACAGTGTGTCTCCAATCCCTCTACACTAGACAGTCCATTTCTTATATTACAATCCTTCTTAAGTTTCCTTCGTTGTAATATTAGACAGTCATTTCTTATATTACCAATATCTTCACACTCACAACATTTAAGACCTTCTCTCTTCAGCCATTGCCACAATCACCTCCATGGTCACATACTGATTCCTTCCACCAAAATATGTAGCCAACATACCCATGGCATCTTCAAGTTTCTGAAATCTATCAACATCTTTGTCAGCTACAAAGCGCTTATACTCCTGATGCACTTACTTGACATAGAGACCGAAACTATTGTCTGTCTCCATCTCTTACGCCTTCAGGCATACCACAAGTTGTCAAACTTGAGCTCATTCATGTTTGTAGTCATCTTCAAGACCGGCCTTGTGAGCTTGCAAACTTAGTTGGAAGTCAACGTAGTAACTTCTTTACTGGCTTCTTCTCCTTGTACTTCTTTCTAAATAAAGATGCTTCATGCGCCATAAAACTGAGTTTGAGACTAAAGCTTGCCACCGGAATCAATATAAGACCACTTGAGATTCTCAAACTACGATCCAAGATGATCCAGACGTGTCCTCTTGACACTCTCATCTCCTTCAAACAAATTCAACAGGATCTCCCACGCCTCTTTAGCTGAAATACTCCCTTGAATCAGTTGGAATTATTCTGCTTCAACAGCTTCAAAAATCGCTGACAGATTCTTTGCATTAAATTTTGATGCATTCCAGTCTGCCTCTATCCAATCCTCTTTTGGCTTGGGATTCTTCCCATCTTTTCTGACTATGGTAGGCTCCTCCCAACCAATCTCCACAGCTGTCCACACATCCTCACTTATTCCTCGAATCAAATGCTTCATGCGAGCCTTCTAAATGACCATATTGGTCCACGTTCAACATGATTGTATTATGCGTAACAATCGTGTCCATCTTCCACCTTCAGGATCACACCGGTAACTTAGGTGACCCGCTCAGATACCAATTGTTAAGCAAATATGACACCACAATACATTAATATAGACGGTAACTTGAGACAAGCAAGTACAAGCAAACATTTATTGCTTTATTATAAATCGCATTTAAACAATCTTACAAGACCTTGTTTATTTAGCTTTACACTTCTAGAGTTAACACCCTAACAAACGCTAATAAAGGATTCATAATCTACCCAACCTTGTCTCTCCCTCGCCTGATAGGTGAGCAACTACTTCATGTCGACCAAGAACACTTCCAAGAGCTTCTCTCTCTATAAAATCAGCCTATGTGTCTCTGTCTCAATATAGACGACCCATAGCTATTCTTTAGTTATTCTCCACGTTCTCAAAACCCTTGTCCAATGAACCCATGATTATGGACATATTCTATATCAATAAGTGCAACTTTACTTTTCTTGGAATGCACTTATTATTCTCCCTTAAGTCATAACTTGATCTTCAAGTTTATTCCTCTTGCCTTTTCTCCAAGATACACACTTGCTCTCCAAATCTACACGACTCCAGCTCAGCACCTTGACTTCACATGATCTTCACCACTCAGCACGTCGTCTGTGTCAGCAACTATGTCAGCGACTACTTAAGGGGAAACATCTTACATCTTCAGATGTTGGTTGGATAATAGGGAATTGCAACGGTTTAGTCTGCATCTATGATTTAGGATACATTTACCTAATTAACCCCGACTATGAGAAAACTCCAGATTTTTGTTCTGAGCTTTTGTGAGAGTATACATGCTGTTCAGGTAAGTACTAAGCATCTAATCTATTAAAACTTAAGTACATTTAGAAGTTAATCCTTACTTCATCTTAATAATTACTCTTTATGCCACTGGTATTATTTCTAAATTTTACAGGCTGTTCAGGTATGTACGAACCATTTCTATTTATAAACTTTGTTCAAAATTTAAACAATGTTTATTGATTTGTTTTTAAATAATTAAAAATAAATTTAATATTGATTAATGGTCAATTCTCTTAAATAGCACTTTTTAATTGTTTTTTCACCAAAATAGCTTTCAAGAAAAAATGAGTTAAATAGTCCTTTTTATTTGAAAATTTTAATTTTATTTTAAATCTCACCTCCAAAACCCCAACCCATAACTCTAAACTCTAGATTAATTAATCCTAGGGGTATAAATGTATATTTACACCCATTAATAAAATCTATTTTGATCATTTTTCTTTTGAAGACTATTTTTTGAAGACTATTTTTGTGAAAAAAAAAATTTGTGCTATCCTAAAATATTTCTCTTGATTAGTTGCAAAAACTTTAACGTATATGTTATTTTCGAAAATGCTTGCTTTTTCTTAGGTTGGGCCGGGTAAGTTGCCACTTAATGTTGGATTTGGAAGAGACATAGTTACAGGAGCACACAAAGTAATCTTGATCTATTTATTTTTTTGGGGTGACAATATTGTCAAGACCCAAGTCCTTAACCTCCACAGTGATGAACGAAAATAAATTTGTTTTCCCTTACTTACGATGAACTTAGCGATGATAAATTACTAGTCTTGCAAATGGATCACTTTTTTGGCTGAAAAAGTTACACTATATGGGCCCAAGTTTCTCCCCAACGCTTGGAGCCAAAGAGCTTGACACTGAAAATTTCGTGATTTGTTATTACTTGCGTTCCTAGTCTAAATATTGTGTACACATTATGGAGCCTAAGAGATCATTTATGCATATCTGATGTCCTACATGTGAAATAACAAGAAGATGAACTTTTTATCTTTTTCTTTTTATTTCAATATAATATTTCTCATGACATTGCAACTCTATTTAAAGACTCTTCAGAACTATCTAGATCCTATTGACTCACTAGATGTAAAGTAATCTAGACAACACATAAGGGTAGGAGCATATTAAATCTGTTTTGGATACTTCCAAGTCTCTTTTCCGTACACTCTTATATCTTTCTTATGTTTCTGCAAAGTCGACAATATTGGAGATGACCGTTGAGAGTGATTGGCTTGGTTCTGCGTTTCTGACTTTGGATTGTAAGCTTGTGGTCCATTATGGCTAACACCCCCCCCCCCCCCCCCAAAACTTGTGGTGGGTGGAAGAACAACACCAAATTTTCTTCATAAGCCAACAAAACTCCTTCTAGGTAGCGATTTGGTGAAGATGTCAGCCAGCTGGATGGTAAGAAGGAATGTGTTTTGTTTCGATCAAGCCCAACGCAACCTATTCACGTATGAACTGAAAATCAGTGTCAAAATGTTTTGATCTCTTGTGGAGGGCCGAATTTGTGCTCAGATATACACCAGAGAGGGTTTCACAAAGAAGCATTGTGGCGTGTGGTTGAGGCACTCGAAGATTACGCATGAGGAGAGAGATCCAACTGATTTCATGACCTGTAGCAGTAAGGGCTCTGTTGAAGACTTAGAGACTCTCTCTTGACGATTTGCTGACCAAGAAAATAAGATTGGAACCCAACAATGTACATAACCCAATTGTAGATCTTCTGTTTCCTGACAACCTCCCCAGTCACTATCACAGAAGGTGGATAGAGAAAGATTAGAGTTCTTCTTGATGTATAACCCTAGGTTCATTTTTCTCTTCAGCGTATCTGAGAATCGTTTTAAAAAGACTGAAAATCCGACATTGTGGGCTGATGCATCCTCCTGACATACAAGTTGACCGCATACTATATGTTTGGTCTGGTGATAGTAAGATATTGCAGTTTCCATGCCAGGATTTGGAAGTAGGTTGGGTCAGGAAATAAGGATGTATATTTATCATCTATTTGTTGTGACAGTGGGGTAGGCATGGGGTTTGCAATCAGACATTTGATATTGATGCAATATATCTGCTGTGTACGCTTGTTGATGAAATAACAAACCTGCTACAGACGTTTCAATTTTGATTCCAAGGAAGTACTTCGGAAGTCCTAGATCCTTCAAAGCAAACTCTCGCTAGTGCTTGTAAGAATCTTTTCAATGTCTCATCGTCAGTACCTGCTATTAATATGTCATCAACATACAACAATAGTACTATGGACGTTTTATCTTGATGAAGAGTGAACACAAAATGATCAGATTTACTACAAACAAAACCAAAGTCAATTGGAAAATTACTGAAGGTATCAAAGCATGCCCTTGAGGCCTGCTTTAGACCATAAAGCGTCTTAGTCAGTTTGCAGACATGGTTTGGTTTCTCTCGATCAAAAAAATCTTCCGGTTGATACATATATACTGGTTCTTTCAGCTCACTGTGGAGAAAAGCACTTGTGAGATCAAGTTGTATGATAGACAAACCTCTTGCAGTCGTAACATCCAACGCTAACCTTATTGTAGCTATTCTTACTACAGAACTGAACGTTTCCAGGGTAGTCAATCCCCTCCTATTGTTCAAACCTTTGGAAACGAGTCTTGATTTCAGTTTACATGGTGTACCATCTGGATTTAGCTTCATTGTATGTACCCCACCTACTTCTCAAAATATTCATATCTTTTGTTGTAGGTACCAATGTACATGTGTGCACATATGAATAATTCTCATTTCTTCAGAGACTGCTTGATTCTACCCTGGATGCTTCATTGCCTCAGCAATGTTCTTCGGAATCTTTTTCGAATACTTAGGAACCAACAAGGCATACTGAGTGTTAGACTTTTAGATTCCTACTTTGGATCTCGTTTGCATAGATGATGATTGATCACTGGTACTTTCAGCCACCACTTCCTGATGTACATTAACATTGTTTTTTGGAGCGGTTTGAACTTGATCATGTTGATCCTGTCTAACTGGCTCTACTTCTTCAGTTATGTGAGGAACAAATAAAATTCGAGTAACTTGTTCACTCCTTTCTGAAGATGATCCAGATGCAGTTGCATACTGACACACATTAAGAAGAGAGGTCTCATATCTTGGAACTAAGGATTTGTATTGATCCTTATAGGGGAAGCAATCCTCGCTGAAAACGACATGTCTGGAGATATACACTTTGCCGGTGGGAGGATACAAACATATGTAACCTTTGTATTGATTACTATACCCCATGAACACACACTGGAATTACTTTGGCTCGAATTTGTTAGCACCAACTGGTCGCAAGCAGGGGTAGTATGCTGAACCAAATACTCTTAGAGAAGCATATTATGGCTTGTTCTTGTAGAGAATTTCAAACAGACTGAGGTTTTTCCAGGCAGATGATGGTAGAAGGTTACTAATATGGCTCGCTGTCGAGAAGGCTTCCACCCAATGTTGAAACGTTAAATTACCTTGAAACATCATCGAAAGAACGAGTTCTAAGAAGTGTTTATGCTTTCTTTCAGAAATTTCATTTTGCTGAGGGGTGTATGGACAAGAGATCCGATGTTGTATCCCATTCTCACATAGTAATTGCTTCATGTTCTGACCAATAAAGTCTCCACCTCCATCACTCTGAAACTCTTCGATCTTAGTAATAAAATGATTCTCAACAAATGTTTTGAAACCTTTAAACACTGAATAAAACTCTCCTTTATTATGAAGTGGATACAACCAATAGAACCTACTGAAATCATCCACAAATACTGCATAATACATAAATCCTTGATAAGATAAAATAGGAGAAGGCCCCCATAAATCACAATGTATCATATCTAAGGGTTGAGACACATTAGTACTAGACTGACAAAACTTTAGTCTAGTGCTCTTTCCCATCTGGCAAGACTCACACAGAGGGCTGGTTCGACTTTTATTAACTAAAATAGCTTTGCTAGACTTCAAACGTTGAGGTATTCCAGAACTTGAATGACCAAGTCTGAGATGACATGTATCTTCTGAATATGCTACATTTCGATCTGAGAAATAGCTAGCAAAATCCTGATTCTTCAACATGTATAGACCGTTACTCTAAGGACCCTTTAGCACCACTTTCTCCTTTTGAAGATCAATAAGATAGACACCATTAGCATCAAAGAACACTCCACATGGAAAGTCCACACACAATTTTGAAACAAATAGAAGAGAATTTTGTATTTTGGGGCAAACCAGAACTACATTCAACATGATATTACCTTCAGCGGAGGAGATGGTAGCAGCACCCACATGTGTGATCGGTAGATAAGCTCCATCACCAACCATGACCGCATCATTCGCTTCATATGGATGTGAACTTTGTAGGTTTGCAGTCGAGGCAGTGATGTGGGCAGACGTACCAGAGTCTAGGTACCACTCTTTATCATCAGCAACCCGCATGGAGGAGAAAACTTGTGGAGGTTGGTAATTATTATCAAACCTGTTGTAGCACTTCAACGCAGTGTGGCCAGTTCTACCACAAATTTGACAGACTGGACTCTCTCCTCGAGTCTGATTGTTTGTCTGATATTGAGAAAAGTCACGACCTCTGCTAGAATACTGTCCTCTTTCCTCTGTAAGGAACACATCCTCTGCCTCGGTAGTTAGGATTGTATGATGGTTCTGATGACTTGATCTCTTGCTCATATGCAGCCTTTTGTGTGGAAAAAGCCATATGTGGTGTCATAAGATTGCAGCTTGGTGTCAAACCCTTGGACCTTAGAGACAACATCAGTGAAGGTAGGGGCTGAAATTTTGGACATAGAACTTTGTATGAGAGTAGTTATCGGATCATAGTCACGGCTGAGGCCATTGAGAAACCCAAAAATGTTCATCAAATAGGTTTCCCAATAGCACTGAGAGCGTCACAAATCATCTTGAAGTCTCGATGATACACAGGAAAGGTTTTATCTTTCTTTGTCAAGAGTTGAAGACTCCGACGAATAGAGAACTCTGGAGAAAGTGAGCTCTTGTTGAAGTTTTCGGCGAGAGAGAGCCATACCTCTCGAGAGGTGGTAAGTGAGTGAGTGGAGCCCCAGACTTCTTCTGAAAGAGTACCAAACAGCCACGAACGCACAAGCTGATCCGTACGAAACCATGATTCAAACAGAGAATTTGCTTCTTCAACATCAACATCGGCACAAGTAACCACGCGTGTAGCGGCCGGTGGTGGGACAGTTCCATTAACGAAACCCAGAAGCTTCTGACTGGACATTAAAGACTCGAACTGCATTTTCCAGAGAAAATAATTCCCGTCGTTGGGCTTGAGAGTGACAGAGCTCAGGACGTGAACTTTGGTAGCAAAGGATAAGGATGCACAAGATCCGCCATTGATAACCACTTGTTAAGGTTCAAATGGCTCTTGATACCATGTGAAATAACAAGAAGATGAACTTTTGTATTTTCTGTTTATTTATTTATTTCAACTTAACGTTTCTCATAACATTACAAACTTTATTTAAAGACTCTTCAGAACTATCTAGATCCTATTGACTCACTAGTTGTAAAGTAATCTCGGTAGCACATAAGGATAAGAGCGGATCAAATCTGTTTTGGATGATGCCAAGCCTCTTTCCGTACACTCTTCTATCTTTCCTCTATTTCTGCTAGTCGACAATATTGGAGACGATTGTTGAGAGTGATGGGCTTGGGCCTTCTTTTCTGACTTTTGATTGTGAGCTTGTGGTCCAGTATGACTAACGTATCCGAATGTGGAAGTTTGGTGTTTGCAACAAGAAGATCCGAGTGTGAAGTGAGAAATGATCCTTACAATTGACACATCAAATATGACTTGTTTAGACACAAACTATTGGAAGCTTTCACTTGCAGCTTATAATCTTAGCCTCGGAAGAAATGAGCCACCTAATAATTTTTTGGAGCAAGTCAGTGATGAAAACCGTCGAACACTGCTGTGTACGGAGAGCTTTGTTTTTTCGCTCTAGATTCATGCTACAGGCTTCAAGCCTAGAACTAGAACAAGAACAAACAAAATATATTTCCTTTTTATCTCTCTTTAATTAATGATTTTTTTCACTGGTTTATGTTTTTCTTACATGTATTCCTTATCTTGTACTCAAAACTTATAAATTGAAAACAAATACTTTACTTTTTTTGAAATAATTCATATTTCGTTGTGTGATTATTTGGTAAAATCAGTTTTTTATTTTATTGTTACTGACAAACTTTGCAAAATAGTACTTAACTTATGCTATTCTTGACAATTTTTTATATCCTAATACCCCCCCCCCCCCCCCCCCCCTCCACCCCTCTCCAAATTGGAATATACAAGTTTGCTATCCTCAACTTGATCAAAAATGCATCAAACTCCTTCTTTTCCAATGCTTTAGTGAGTATATTTGCTAGTTGATCATTCGTAGAAACATGTATTGAGTATATCAAACTCCTTCTTTTCCAATGCTATGCGCGGAGCTAAACAATTGATTAGATTATTTATTTTACGTTATATTGAGAGATTTGTCGTATAGCTTTCCTAAGGATGAAAATTCAGATATTGTTCGGATTTAGTTGGTCTATTCAAATTTCAGCTTTTTGGAATTTGAAATTTAAATCTGATTCGGATGTTTAAAATTTCAGTTTGAATTTGGTTTAGAGTTTGTTCGAATCATTGTTGATTCGATGTGAGTTCAGATACCCATTTTAATTATGTAACTTTTTTAACGAAATCTAAATATACTTAAGTCCTAAAAATCAAAAAATAAAAATAACATTTAATATATAAATTTGAATAATGTGACATAAAAATTAGTTCAATTTAAATATTTAGATGGAAAACATATAGATATTTTTAATATTATGAACATTTTTTTGGCTATTATAGATATTTACTTGTAACTATATCAATAATATATCTAGATATTTTCATATGTTTGAATATCTATTAGATATAAGATTTAAAATAATTAATATATTTAAGTTTGTAATTGTGATTTAGATATTTTCGGTATACAAAATATTTCAGGTTGAATTAGATTTAGCTCTGATTATCCAAATATCAAAAATTTAGATCTGTTTAAGTAACTAATCAATTTTAGTTTATATTTAGTATTACTTTCAAATCAAGTTCGGTTCTTCGGATCCATACATTTTACTCAAATTTATTTTCTTCTACTAATATAAAGCAAAATAAAATAAATGAATTACATATATATTAGGTTTCTTTTACATAAATAATAGACTATACTTAAAGAATATTATTAAAAATGGTTGGACGTCATGTCAATATTGGTGGGTCTGTTGCAAAACTGACGTAGTCTATAACCAATAACGTGTACTTTCTTATAAAAATTCTTGGTAAATATAATAAACATGATATAATTGAGTGAAAGAGGTTAGAGTTGCATCAAAAATATGTGATATGTTCATTCGGCACATGAATTATGTTTTCAGTCGATTTGCGAATTTCTTTCTTTTAAAGCTTTATGTTTTCTGTTTTTTCTACCAATTTGATTATGTTTCTAATTCTTGATTTGATACAAAAACTCTGAAAAGAAAAATAATATTTGAATTAAATAAAGATCTGAATTTGTTGTGTAGTTTTTTTTCACCTTAATTTCTTTACATAAATCTCAATCATAGCAAAATTTGGCAAGGTACGAAACTTTCAATTTTTAAATAATTCTTATTCCAATATTTTAGTTAATGTGAATTTTAATGATTTTCTAGTTTTTCTTTCAACAATGATATTATTCAGTAGTTGCACGAAGAGAACTTTACGAAAGCTAAAAATACAGAAACTAAAAATAATTTGATTAAAAAAATAATGTGTGAACACATTAAATTGTATGCGGTAGAATTAGGAAAATTAATGTTTGAACGCATTAATTGTTACGCGGAGATTTATTAAAAAAAGAAGGTATTAGTTTGCATTAAAGTTAATTCTTTTAGGAGAAACGTTCCCCACTCGACACATCAGCATTTTTCAAAATAAAAGTTTCTCGGTGAAGACACGTGACAGACCTTGTGAATGAACTTTACGGTACGTTTTAAAAGTGTTTCTCCTTTAATACATAGGGGATTTCAGTATCTGTGATTTGTTTTGTATTTTACAAATATCTAATATTCGGATTGCTTTGATTAAAAAACTATAGATATATCCGAAAAATTAATAGATATTTTTGGATATTTAAAATATTTACGGATATCTTATCTACTATGTTCAATACAAGTAAATCTAAAAAAACATTGTGAAAGATTTTTTCAAAAATATATTTCAATAATATAAAAAAAAATAAAGATTAGTGAAACTATATGTTTTCTAAAATTATTAAAATTAATTTATTTTATAAAAAATATTTTTTAGAAAAATGTATTTTTTTATAAAGATTTATTTTAATTTAATAATTTTATAAGTAATAAAATTATATGCTAAAATAATAATTATATAAAATGATACATTTAAATTATATATTTATTATAAATATACATCTATTTATTATAAAAGACGAAGCGGATATTCGAACTCATTTTTAGCATTTGTGATTTGCTCCGTTTTTAGTGGATATTAATTTTTAATATTTTATTTGCTCCGAAGACTTCTGGATATCTGGATTTTTGTATCGAATTGAAATGAATAATGAAGAATTAACATATAAAATACTTACCCTTAGTGTTAGAACTTGTTCTAAAATGCGGACGGAGAGCCCGATTACACAGCGGTAAAAAACTATTCGAAGGTGCTCCGCCGTGATTTTACTCTGTACGGATAACAAATCGGTGAAATTTTTTGATGGTATTAAATCATTCAAATTTGACACTTAAACCCTAAAACTATCATATTGTATCACTACTAATGATGAAATGATGTTTAAACGACCAAATCACACAAAAAAAGATGCCTGTCGAAGAAGAAGATGGAGAGAAAATTATTTTCTTGTCCCTTCATTAAGAAAAAAACAAAAGATAAACACAAATTATGGAGCATCAAGTTGGAACCTGCAACAATGAGGTCTTACTAACTCATACAAACCGCTAGACTACCGAATAACATTTCTTAAACTGACCAAATATATTAGTATAAGTTTGATATAACTTCAGAAAAAAATTCTCGATTACTCCCCAAGTTTTTTCCGATTTTCTAATAAATCACTAGGCCCAAGTGCACCACACGCGTAACGCATAGTGAGTTCTCAAACAAGGGTGTTAGGTAAAGACGGCGATGGTAATGGTAAAAGAAATGAAGAAACTAACAATGAATTTGGGTGGTTTTGGTGTAAATGTATATGAATTATTTTAGAAAATGTTAAAAGAAGGAGAACGAAAAATGCAAAAAACAAAAAAACAAAACAAACATCAAAGGTAAATGTTACAAGGATAAAATTTTCATTAATAAAATTACACACACAATATCATAACCATGTATTTGCTATGGTTATTATGTTAATAATAATTTGCTCATGGTTATTTCAGAAAATTTCGCAATAAATAATTGTTGTTTGATAAATGGTAGTTAAAATAAGGTATTCTCTGATTATATTAATCTTAAACATTTTCAACGACAAATTGGCTTCTGGAAGTTTATAGAGCTTTGGATCAACTTATATAAATACAAGATAGTATATAATTGGCATATGTTTTTAGAAACATATATGAAGATATTAAAGCTAATGCCTATGATATACACAGAATCTCGCGGATTGATTGACTGGACAAACAAAACAAAATTATGTATTATTTTTGTCTAGTAAAATTTTCACTAAACTAAGTAACTTGATAACATAATAGAGAAACAAGATTATTATTGTAGGCTGGTCTATATAACAAGAAATTTTTCTTTATTTATTTTCAAAATTTGTTGGTGTTTAAGAGAATAGCCATGTTGAAATCATAACCAATGACCAAGTAAATCTTTACACCTTTTTGGGTTGTTTTATTCACCCACAGAAAGCTCACTAGTGAGGTTGCTAAGAACAATGGAGTTGTTAGTCCAGAGAGGATTATCTTCAATGTCAAGAGAATAATTGGCGAATTTCTCCTTTTCTTTGGAACTATCTGTTTGTTTTGTTCACCTTGCATATGGATTGCTGCCTTCATTCTTGTTTGAGAAGGACAATGATTCCAAAAGAATATGAAGCTTGTGCCTTGCTAGTTCGTGAACAAGAATTGAAGCTATACATTCAAGACAAGATCAGGGACTGCGAGCCATACATTCAAGCTAAAACCAAGGATGTCCTTGTCAATGTCATAGCCAATAACAAAGAAATTACGTGATTATCTGCGCGCATGGGTGGAGTAATAATCATTTAATATTAACTTTGATCGTTCAACAGTCATGTCATAAGTTCCCAAACGTATAGTTATGGACCGTCAACATAAGGTTGATGAGTAGCGTCAACATAAGGTTGATGAGTAGGGTCATGTTTGTTGATAATTTGTTTTTTAAACATATTTAATTTACACTAGGTTTCAATCATATAATCCATATGTTATAATTCATCATCTCACTTCGATACGAAGAATTATATTTTTGAAATGATATGATCAATAATATTTGAGCGCTTGCGCAGAATGAATTTAATTATGTATAAAAAAATATTTATACATATTATTGTTTATTTTGTGTTCATGTACGTATTATGAAATAATAAATATATTAAATAATTGAGAAGCGATTAACTATTACGTATATAATCAAATTGGATTAACACATAAATAAAAACAATCTCTCCTTTTATTTAAAATAATTTTTGTTATAATAATCAAAATAAACGTTTATTTATTTTATATGGTATATAGCTAAAATTAAATGATATTGACATAGATATATAGTATATTTTAATATGAATATTTATTAATTGAGGCTTCGAACTGATATGATTTTATCAATATTTTTATATTTGAAGTAACAAAAATGTTATTTTTATAGGTATTAATATTTATTAATTGAGGGTTCTTACTCAATGTAAATTTTGAAATTAACATGTTTATGTATTTTATATATGATATATATTCTAATTTAAATGATATTCAAATATATATAATCTGAATATATATTAAGTGAGATTTCATATTTATACGATTTTATGATCATTTGTAATTTTTTATAACAAAAAAATTAAACCATTGATCACAAGAAAATTTAATATGTATTTTTAACAGGCTTAATAATTTATAATCGCTTAAAAAATAAAATATATCATATAATAAAAATATAATTTTTATTATATTCTTATTGCGATTGTCTAATTTCTTTTAATAATATAAATTTTAAAAAATGATGGAGGGTACAAAATTGTTATCAAATCAATATTATTCAAAATTAATAATTGTCTTATATTTGTTAACCATATTAGGTAATTTTTTAGCTTTTATTAAAATAAAAAATGTAGAATATTATTTTATACACTAATAATTAATTTGATAGTTAATTTAATAAAAAAGTATAATATATGTTTAGATGTACCAACTTATTTTCAAAATATTCTAAGAATTATCGTAATAATGACACTTGGCTACCAAAACATGTTGTAATGCTCACAGATTAATATATAAGGGATCTGTAACACATCTATTTTTGGAAAGTTATATTGGTCCATATGGTCAACGATTTTAAGAAAATAGAAGCCAAAAAGGAGAAGATCTCAAGTTTATGGTTTAAGATCCACTGTCCACTATCTTTCACAAAGACAATTAGTGGGAGCATGTTTGAATTGGCAAGTGTTAGATTAAATTTTTTTACAATATGCTCTCTGTTTTTAAACTATTTTTAATTTTATGTATAGATATTCAGATTTACTCAATTTCATTTTAGTTCTCAATGTTTACATAATTTGTTGGCTTCATGTTTAGAATTTTTCGGGTGCTCAGTGAATATAATGTTACAAAAAATGATGAGATAATACCACAAATTATGTTATTCAAAATTACTATTTGGTGAAAATTTCAAAAATATCATAAAATTTCTCCATATAGAAGTATTTTCTTCAAAAATATTCAATATACAATGACACATCAACAACATTACCAAAACTATATATTCAAAATGTGTTGGTTTGTTTTGAGATTTGTGATGCACCAACCTACCGGTATGACAAGGAAGAGTTCATGAAATTGACACTAAAGACGACTAAAAAATCGAGAATCCTCAGACGACGAGACTATAAAAAAATGAAACATAACATATATGACAAGACCTTGAAAGTATGTTGCTATCTAAGATACTATGTGATTTGAAAGGCGTTTTGAGTGAGCAAATATGAACCATGAATTTCTTATGATAGCTTGCAATCTTCTTGAATGTAAGATGATAATTACTTGCAATTGAACAACTGTAGAAACACATAGTTACTGATCGGTAAATCGATGTGAGATGGAATGATGGATAAATCGATGAAACTATGTTGATTTAAATGGGCAATCTAAAAAATACTAACACATCTTTTGGTTCATATACAGAGATATGGATCTATATGATCTACATTTGATCCAGTGTCCACTATTTTTCATAAAAAATAATTAGTGAGAACATCTTTGAGTTGGCAAGCAAAACAATAATATTTAAGTATTTGATAAAAATATCTGTTCAAAATATGTACTCTGTTTCTCAAAGATCATACTTAATTTTATTAGAGATATTCTAAATTATTAGATTTCATTTTAGTTCTCACTGTTTGTATGATTTTGGCATGGCGTTTGGATTATCTTTTGGGTACTACGTGAATATAGATGCTATATAAAATGATTAGTTAAGACCAAAAATTAATGTTAGGTTCAAAACTATTGATAAATATCAAAAATATTATTCGTATAAGTAAGTATTTTTCAAAAGCACTATCAATATAATACTCCCTCCGTTTCTTAATACATGAAGTTTTGGCCTAGTGCACAAAGATTAAGAAATTTACATTTATCTAGAAATTACTTTTAAAGATATAATTTTAAAATCATTCAACCAATTATAAAAAAGACTGTAAAATTTTATTGGTTGAATAGTTTCCAATAAAGTTAAAGTTAACCTTAAAATCTCAAAAATACCTTAAAATCTTAAAACATCATCTATTTTGAAACAACATAAACCTTCTAAAACATCATGTAAAAAAACCGGAGGGAGTATAACACAACAACATTCCCATGAACCAGTAGGCCTATATGTTATGGTAGTTTATAGAATAATTCTAGTTTTTTTTCTGAACAAAACTAATTCTAGATCTAAAACTCTAGCTACTTTGCTAAATTCGAGAAAGTAACATAACTTTTTTTGCTAAATTATATAAATATTTATTAATGAAGTGAAAATGCTACAAGTTGTACAAGTTCCAAAAAAGTGAAAAAAAATTGAAGGAACAAATAGTAAAATTAAAATTTGTCAATTTTACAAACTAAGATCTATCCCCGCTTAAGTTGCTAGAAAATTTAACGACGCCGATCAGTACGAATCTTAGTCTCTCAACGATGTTTCAAAGTACAAAATATTGCCGGGAACCTTGATCTCCCAACAATGCTTTGAGAAAACCTATGAGACTCTCCACATGAATCCTTCAGAGAATGACGACAAATATCCTTAGCAAAAATCATGTGAAAACCAACGACGCTTCACGATACACGAATCTAAAAATTCTAAAGCAATCTGAACCAAGATCCAACTCATGGAGTCATCTAAAACCCGAAGTAACATGATATTTAGCTCAAGGAGTCACAAACATATTGCATTTATTAATTAGGTTAATATTGGTTATGCATAACTTATTCCATTATATTCTTCTTCAATCTATGCCTACTCAATGAATTAATGGATAGCGACAGATTCTAAGTACAGTTAATTATTTATGTTTATAGCCTTTCATCAACACCAACAAAAGAAGAGGTAAGATTGTGACAAAAAAAATCCAATGGAATCCATTTTGAACCATACAATATTACTCTTACCGATCGAACGATATAAGAGATTCTTTATATTGGATCGCAAAGGAATGCAATGAGTAAGTCACAATATATTAATACGGTGAGAGTCTACTGCAAAATTATTTTTAAATGTTGATTAATTTAATACATACCACCAAAAATATATATGAAAAGATCCAATAAGCATGGGTAATGGAAAAATGAAAATGTAAACAACAGGGATTGGTCATGAATAAATTATGCTTGATTCTACAGGAAAACCTTATTTTGAGATTTTCAAAAGAAAAAAAAATGATTTTACAATTTTAAAAGAAAATTGATTTCTATGGTTTTTGAAAAATGATTTTTTACGATTTGGGCGGAAATGTGATTTTGTAATTTTGTTGAAAAAAAATAATTTTGCAGTTTTAATGAAAAAATAATTTTGTAAAAAAAATATTTTTGGGGTTGAAAACATATATGTAATTTAATGATATTATATTTAAAAGATCATTTTTAAATTCTTTTTTAATAAATCATATTTATCATTTATCATTTTAGATTAAACCACATGCATTTAGATGTCATATGAAAATTCACTATCCCTTGAGTGACACTTGAATGAGAACTCGAACTGAATTTTCTCAATTGTAGTTAAGTTAAATGATCTATCTGAATGTTGTATTTTAATTCATAAAACGAACATCAATTTCCATCTCCACTCAGATAGACCACATGTATGATAAAAAGAACAACGCATTAATCGGAAGAAATGTTTAACAGTTTGCATTCGAGAAAGGGAATAACTTATCATTTGAAATCAACGTGCAACCTTCAAAGTAGAATAGAACGTCACTTCCATTGGCTAATAGTTGGATTATATTTATTTTGTTTTAAAAAAAGAATTATGCACAAGCATATTCATATATGAAGAACAATTATTTTGATTGTTAAATGGATTGCTTTTTGTGCAATTTAAAATGTGTTGTTCTGCTTGGATACTTAAAACTCAGCTTGTGCAGATTTTCATATCAGCCGTTACATGTTTATTGATGTACAATGAAGAAGTAACCATTCTTCAATTAGAGGAGAAAAAAGCTCTTAAGAGCACCATTATCCTTGTATCTTAGAAGGTTTCTTAAAACAAATTGTGATTAAAAGAAAAAGAAAAAATGCAATTAAAAGAAGAGACATATCTTAATTTGGGATTGGAAGAAAGGTCCCTTAGAGAACACGTGGTAGGAAAGTATTGGCTTGTGCTCTAATGAGAAGGAAAAATGTTTTCATCAAAAAATTTAAGTTTAAGTTATCTTTTAATATGTTTTATTTGATCAAAAATTTAAAGTTTACTAAAAAGAGAGAAGTACCCTAAGACAGACTTAAAAATGTTTGTCACCGAAATAATTTTTAAAGAGAAAAATGATCAAAAGACTTTATTAAAAATGTAAATATACATTTATACTCATTAGGTTAACTAATCTAGACTTTAGGTTTAAAGTTATGGGGTGGAGTTTTGGAGATGAAGCCTTAATTTTCTTTAAAAAAAATTAAAATTAATTTTCAAAAAATATAAAGGTTTATTTTAGTCATTTTTCTCGATGTCTATTTTTGTGACAAAAACTTCAAATGAGTCTATTTGAGAGATTTACCTATTAAAAATGTTCAATAATTTTTCTTTTAAAAACCCTTCTTAAGAACTTTGCATTGAACCACATAAATGTTTGAGCTTCTTAATGTTGTCTCTTAACTCACTTATACTACTTAAAAGTATTATAAAAAATAAGAGTTCCTAAATGGGTCTTTGGGATAATCATGTTCTAAGAGTCAAAGTAATAAACTCATTCATGGGTTGGAGAAGAAAAGAACTGGAAGAGGACTCACATTATTGTCTCTTCTTACATCTTATATGTCACTGACAAATTTAAACCACTGTTAAGAGTGGTGGTATTTTTATATTAATCACACAATAATAATAATAATAATAATAACAATAATAATCATTGTCACTCACACCTATACATATAGAACCAATACAAAGAGCCCCACTTTTAGCTCATGATCTTTTCAGGCTTAAGTGAGCTCCTCTCAAATCAAATAGTTCTACACTAGCAACTTGGAGACGTACACACTCTGTGTTTAGACCCGAATTGGCAAACCGTAGTTATGGAACACTCTGATCCTACCGTCCCAGGTTGCCGTCACAATTACTAGCCCCCACAGGTGAGGCGTAGAAGCGTTGTTGACGTTCTGGCACACGCTCCTCAATAGCCTCAGCTTGGATCTGCTGCTGGCCGTAGCTGAGATCGCTGCTGCAACAGAACCTGTTACTACTCCTAGTTTCTCTTCCGGCCACGTTGTCGCTCCTTTCACTTGAGAGAAACAGTCCCTCACTGGCAACGGCATATGAGCATACCTTTTGTCCAAATCAGCAATGAAACTGCAGACACTGTCCTCCTCTTTCCCCTGGCCTAGCCAAGGTATAGCAACAGAGACGTTGTCTGAGAGAAATCCCTCATAAGACCTTATAGTTTTTGGTTTCTGAGAAGCAGCTTTCTTGTTTGGTTGAGAATAGTCCCAAACATGAATGCCTGAGTCCTCTATTGTTGACACGATGTGTTTCCCATCCGATGTGAACAAAGCAGAGGTTGGGCTCAGTGTTGTCCTAAGACTTGAAGCTGCAAGAAAACAACAACAAAAAAAAATCAAACAAACTCACAAAGCATCCACCTCACCACATTGAAGTAAATTTGATTAAAACCTTTCTTAAGCTTGCAGATTGTATCCACTCCACAGATTATTGGATTTGAGAATCAGCAGAAGTGACCATTAATTTGTCTGAATCACCGGGAAAGAACTGAAAACCAGTGATTCTTTTACTAGGGACCTTATTCTTCTTCTTCTTCCCCCCATGTAAACTGATCTCTCTATCCAGGTCCAGCTGGTTATCTGAGGAGAGAAAGAGGTTCAAAAAGATGATGCAGAAAAAAAAAAAAAAAAAAAACATCGGTGATATTGGTAAGAAAACACAAACCAATTGTATGGTAAAAGTGACATTCTCCAGACATGGAACCTACAACTACACCTTTAGCATCAGGGCGATAGCACAAAGCTTGTAACAATCTCTTTTATATCTGTATAGTCAACAACCCTGAAACGAGAGACATCCCAAATACGGACTTTCCCATCAGTAGATCCGCTTATAAAGTAATTGTCATCCACAGGATTGAATGCCACACAAGTCACTGTAAGAAGAAGGAGAAAGGAAGTTAAAAGACACATACCAAAAGAAGAAGACAATCAGATAAGGAAAGAGACTCACCAAAACTCTTATGAGAGAAAACTCTGAGGCATTCATCAGAAGAACCAACTTGCCATAACCGAACAGTCTCGTCCACTGAGGATGATAGTAGAAACTGCACCACATCCAAAAGTTGTTAGTACCATCATCTTTACCACATAAATAAAGTAAAGAAACATAAGGGTCTGAAAAGTGAAAGCTTACCCCATTGTCCGACAGGAAAGATCCAAGATTTCACCTGCATGTCCTTGGAACTCATGCTGAGGAGTTTCAGATATAGTAAAGACCTTTGAAGGCAACACAGCGCAGGTCGATTCTGACTTGTTCCTCAACAACCTTCTACTCTTTCCGACTTTCTCATTTTCAATGTTTAATGGCTCAATCTGTGATTTGTCATTCATCCCAAAGTAAACACAGTTATAGCTCGAATCAGACTCAACCACTTCAAACGTATTGTCTCTTCTCTCTTCTTCCGTGATGTTCCACACTCGCACAACACAATCTTCACCAGCAGTGGCTAAGTAGTGTCCATCGTGAGAAAACTTCATGACTACAATGGATCCATCATGAGCTGAGAACTCTTGTCCGATACATAGAGCCGAGAGCTCTTTGAACTGCTTCTTAAAAGACTGAACTCTAATTAGTTGCCTCCTCGTCGATGATCCTAGAGATTCACCATCAATGGACTCTTCGTTTTTGTCAAGAGCGTGAGTTAAGACACCTAACTTCTTCTTTAACCACCCTTTAGCGCCTCCCTTCTTAGGAGAATCCTCATAGCTCTGGAAATCTCCGGACCTACTTGAACCAGACTCACTCAAACCCTCATTAGCAATGCTACTTGCTATTACTGGACCAATCTCTGGTCAAGATGTGCTTGGCACGATCCAAAAACGGTCCTTTGAAACGAAATGCATCAGACAGAGAAGAAGTTGACAAGGATGAAACAGAGGATGATGCATCAGAATGAGAGGACATAGATTCATCCCTCGACAACTTCTCCTCTTCCTCGTAATCAGTTTCAGAGACAGAGTTCAATGGTTGGGAGACAGGAATAGTAACATCATCGTCGGGACAAGAGGGAAAGAGATCAATGTGAACGTCTCTTTTCTTGAAACTGAAACCCATAGATTGGAAAAACTTGTGACGACGGTTAGTAACACTGTCTGGATTCATGGTCCAGAGGTCTAAATCGCCGGTTGCTTGAACGAATTCATCTTCTTCGACTTGGGAATTGCAATCGGAAACATATTCACGAGCATCGGAGAACCAATCCTCATTCTTCCTCGCTCTCTCGACTTCCCATCATCATCATCTGCCAACCAACAAAAAAAAAGTCAAAATTCAGCAAAAATGTGTGAACGGAAACAAGCAAAGAGATTTACTTACATGTCCACCAAAATTTCTGATATTTCTAATAATGGAAAGGAATGGGGTTTATCTTGTTAAAACATTGCATCGTTTCAAGGTTTCACGCTCTTACAACAGTAAAGACTCTTCACATCTCCTCGCAAGAAAAACTGAAAAAAAAAAGGTTTGATTTTTTATTTAGAGGAATGAAATATAAGAGAGCCAGATTTTCGGAAATGTCAGAGCTTTCTTTTCTTTCTTCGATTATAAGAAAGAAGAGACAAGGAAAGAACGAACAAAAATGCTTTCCTTTTTGTCTTTTTGTTTTTGTTTTTGGAAAAAGCCGTCCACTAATAAATCACAAGTCAACTTATATCATCCTGCACTTGTTGCAACTTGCCCTTTTTTTAATCCTACTTTCATTTCATTTAATCATATGCTCATTTAGGTGCTTTTACTTTTTTTTTTCCCTCTACACTTTGAAAATGACATTTCATTTCATTTCATAATTTGACTTTTCTCTCTCATTTGTTTATTTCCTTCTCATTTTGATTTAGTCATCGTTTTACTATTACATAAGACTCGGCAAAAAAATATTGAATTGAATCTCATTCGAAAAAATAATACCAAAACTGAATTGGAATTAATTAAATATTTGAACGAATTTAAAATTTTAGTATCTAGAGAAGCAGAACTATATCCGACCCACATCAAAGTATTTCAGATACCTGAATATATAAATAGATTTATATACCTAAATATATTAATTAATTTTTAGATTTATATATTAAAAATATCTAAAATATATATAAAAAATTAAAATTGTTCAACAGTATTTGAAAATTTATACAGATAGTCAAAATTAAATGTTTAAAATAGCTAAACAATACTCAAAGCACCAATAAACTTGAAGTATTTGTTGATTCTCTATCCAAATATTCAAGTCAACCAATTTATATCTTAAGTTTAGGTATATGTTATACATTATTCAAATTTATATGTAATTATTTTATTTTGGATTTTAAAAAATTAAAGTATATAAGGAATTTTAAAAAAAAAATTATCTGAACCCGAACCTAACCCGCAAATACCCGAACCAAAATTTATAAATACCCGAATGAGACTAAAATTTTTAACCCCGAAAACCTAAAACTTGTATAGATCCAAACCGAACCCGAATGTGAATTCAAACGCCCACCCATGCTATTACATAATGCCTAGTGATAGATGAAGAAATTATATAGGCTATTGTGCGAGCAGTGTTTTAATGGCTAATTACTACTCCCTCTGTTTCATAAAAATAGACTTTTTGGAGTTTTCACACATATTAATAAAACACATTAAATCACTATATTAAATGTATCGATTTCTGTAATTTTCAGTTTTCAATAATTTTTAACCAATAGTAACTCAATAAAATCAATTAATTTTCTTGAAATTTGTAATATTCTTATAGAAAATATAAAAAATATATCTTTATGAAACAAAGTTTTTTTCTAAAACATGTATCATAGTGAAACGGAGGGAGTATATTAGTAACGTTAACCAAAGGAGCTTGAAGTTCATGTAATTCTTTTCAGAACTCTAAAAAATCTGAATGCTAACAATTATTAGTGCCTAATTTTCTATATTAGTTTTTTTTTCCTAATGAAACATTTTTTTATGGGAAATAGTGTCAGGATGTATAGCGGTTAAGAAAAATTTGCGAGTAAGAGGGATTAAAGGTGATATACAATGTGCAAGATGTGGAGAAGAAGAAAAATTCATAAACCATGTGATTTTTTAGTGTCCTCCAGCGCTTCAAGTTTGGGCTCTCTCAAAGTTCCCATCGAATCCAGATATCTTCCCTTCATTATCGTTTTTCGCAAATATGGATCATCTGTTTGGAGGGTTTTCCCTGCTATGGAAAATTATCAAATTGCTGGATCCTGTGGTATATTTGGAAAAACACGAAATAATAAAGTTTTCAATAATTTGGATATTGATCCAAGAGACACTCTTAATTTGGGAGAGACTAGATCTTTAATATGGGATGAGGCACAAGCAACCCTCACTCAAAGGTCACCAATTCTAGAGAACAAGAAGAGTCATGTTTGCCTTCCATTCAAGAGAGGTGGTGCTTTACAGATGAGACTTGGAAACAACATGGTAATTACTCATGACAAGGTTGGTTTAGTACATCAGAATGTTCTGATGGACCTGATGGCGGGCAATAATACAAGACCTATTCTTTCACCCTTTCACTCGGAGATTGAAGCACTCATTTGAGCAGTGGAATGCATGAGGAATTTATAAACATTATCAACGTCACATTTGCCAACGAATTGTTCTCAATTGGTGAAGATAACTTCGCGAACTAGAAGAATAGTCAGCATTTGCAAGTTGATTGGAAAATATCAAGACCCTCAAAAGTAGTTTCAACCATTAAAAGATCATTCATATACCTCGAACACATAATAAAAAGGCAGAGAGTCTCGCACTCAATGCCAAAAAGTATTTGTCATTTGTTGTTCATAATAGATGCCAAGTTCCCGGTTTGATTTACAAAATCCTAGTTGAGTCTGTTATGTTGATGACAAAAAAATAAGTTTAGTTTTTCCCTTGATTTTAGAGTTTGATTATTATCTTGAGGGTTGTAAAATTCTGTAATTATGCCTCTTCATTCCTTTCCTGTAGGGTGTTGTTGCTTCAAATTGTGCATAACATGGATCAAGTTGGTTGGTTCACATTGGAAGTATAGATACAGAACACTACATGCATAAGAGAAATCGTTATTGAATAAAATAAAAGCAATCTTTCGATTCCAATCTAATAATGAATAATCTTTAAAAGACAAAAAATCAGAAGAAGAGTTGCATACATTCCAAAGACCGTTCTTACCCAAACTAATCATTCAATCTAGATTTGCTCGCTATACCAAATAAGAAACTGAGAGACCACCAAAGAAAAAAGAAAACAGAAATTTGATTAGAAGCAGCCACAAAGAAATAGTATATATGCGATGGATGAGAGTAACACATAGTCTGTGCGGTTGGATTGAATGACATGTGAGTGACAATGGCATTTTCCAGCTTCAAATCTACTTGTCTCGCATTATACACATACCCCCTTTTGTTTTTTGCTTTGTCTTTGACAAAGCTTCCTTCATTGGTCTCCATTGATTCCAAATATGCGGACCTTGCTGCATGTGTGGGAATTTCGCGACCACCATTACAAATACGGCCAATGTGTTGAGGAACAGCATAGGATGTTGATAGTCTGTTGTGTGAGAGGGCTATCAAGTACCTGCATCCAAAATTGTCTCATCAGATTTCTTTCAGACAGATGCAGTAATCTCTTTATATGAATGCCTGAAGAACATTAACAGAGAAACCATGAGATGCAAAAAGAAAAGGTTTGTTCCTTTGCACTACCTAAAAAAAGCATAAGAAGAAGTAGATTCAACAAAATAAGTTAAACAGATTTCAAACAAGTACCCAACATGTTTGTTTCTCAAGTCAAGAATCAAAATAAAGTCCGACTCTGATGAATACGAATATATATTTCATGTCAAATGAAAATCTGTATGTAATAATTCCAATCAGTTTGCGATAACAACAGCTGATAACTGTAAAATTAACAGGCATCATTACGCTCTCTGAAAACATCTCTAATGAGAAGAAGTAAGAAAGGGCAGAAGGAAAGCATCTCTTTTTCCAACATTGGAAATCACTACGAGGAGACAAAAGCACAAGATGGGCATACAAGGATGAAAGATCTCTACTTAGCTAGAAACAGAGCATCTCTTCTCCACTAGATCTAATCATAGTAGTTTAATATCAAAGAGCTAGTCATCACCATGGTGAAACAACACATTATGCAACTCATCTAAACAGACTCAGATTTGAGCTTACAGGACAATGGACAACGGTGAGGAACTTGCGGTACGAGTGAGCTGCTTGCCGGTGTCAATCTGTTCCCACCAAGTCAACCTGTTGTAGATCCCTGATCATCCCCAAAACGGTGTTCCCTTCTTCCAGTGGAACGAAATGGTACGTCACCTTTTTAATTCAACAAAGATTGATTCAAATCTACAATCTAATCTCGAGATTAAATGAAAGACGTACGGTGAAATGGGCGAGGTGGACGATGGTCCAGGCGATGCCAGGGGAGAGTGGAAGACGGAGAGAACGAGAGCCATGAGAAGAAGAGGATTAGTATGTAAGTTGTCCACACGCCAGGATACGTGAACCACTCGTGTTCCGATTCACATCCGTCGTCGGAACCGCCCTTACGGTACATCCTTTTTCACCGCCGATCCGATATGATGAGAATTGGAATAACAAATGGCTTCTTCGTCTCTCTCTGCTTCCGTCGTTTAACAAGTTTGGGCTCTTTCTGGGCTTTTCTATTTAATTTAGGCATAATAACCACCTTCTCATTGCCCATAAAATAAGGTTGGTGGATAGGTGGTTCACCGACCTTAGCTATTAAATGTATAAATAATATACAACGATTATCATTTACTCACCTGTCAATAAACTACAATTCAATTTTTTTTGGTTTTTTTTTACCATTTAGATAGGCCCATCTAAATCTACAACAAAGATAATTAGTTAGATATGTTTTATTTGTTTATTTTATAAAATGTTATACAATAAACTATTTTTAATCCGTGTTTGATTTGTTTTGGAGAAATATATCTGAATTATAATTCTCTTTTAAAGAACATTACTTCCAATAATAATTCTTGTCATAAAAGAATATTCCTCAAAATTATGGCTCATAGATCAATCAAATCACATGATTACATTCCAACATAGAGATCAAGAGATCAGGGCTACTAAGGAAACAACAAAATCTACATAGAGAAAAAGATTAGAATAGATAGAAGATTTTTTTGAACTTGAGATAAAAAGTCCAACTTGATTTTTAATATAGTTTTTATGTTTAGATAGTGTAGATGCAAGTTTGGAAAATGAATATTTAGTCTATTTAATGAAGTCCATAGGTTAGGAAATAGGCAATAAAAAAGTTTTATCTATAATTAAAGACCATAACTTTGTGAAAAAACAAAAGAAGCATAGTTCCTTCACTACAATCAGAAGGAGAACCGAACATAAATTGTGGCAATTTAAAGAAACACAACATTATAATTACATCATACTTGTTAATTGTTTCAACAAAAATAAATATATTGGAGAATTTTTCTATATAGCTTTCTTTCAGTGATCTTGCCATCACAGCGCACAGAGCCCCAAACAATTCCATGAGAGACTCTTTATATTGATTGTGGAGTACTGAGCCCCTCACCTCCATCTAAGGCAACATGATCCTCGCTCAAACCCACATATCTTGTTTTTCTTAACACCCGATGTACATGACCACCTGAGCATTTTGCATCTCCACTTTATCACGTTTTCTTTTAGACCCACTAACATCTCGTCGAACTGGCATTATAAAGGAGATAGTCAGGTAAAAGTCATTGTCTAAAAACCGTTTTCACCATTGGATTGTAAGTATGCCACCATAACTCTGCAGACACAGAGGCCAATCTGATAAAATTGGATAAAAAAATGAAGAGTTATAATGAATACCCAATCAGTGTAACCCTTTGAATTATCATTATGTGATCGATTGAATTACCATGTGTGTAAGTACAAAATTTTCCTGGCCATTCATCTTCATCATTTGCATACGAAGAGTCGCATATTTGTACGCAACTGTTACAGAAGTGAGTGGAATTAGCCCAACGTAGAGAATTTTTCTTAGTCCATCTTTGCTTGAAGGTAATACCAATGTTTCGCATTCAAATCCAGATAAATGTGGAGGATCCAGGTTATTCAAATGGGCGCTCCGAAAATGATGATCCAATCAATCATTACTCATCGGGCATTGTATGCACCCGAAGTAGCGTTGAACAGATACGATACATGGTCCAGAGGATCAGGTCGATCATCAAAAGTTTCTCTGGCACATCACCAGCAGTCATTGTCATAGTGCAAAATGCACTCCTTAGCATCATGGATAAGCATATCCACATGCAAATTAACAAAAGTTATAGAGATGTTCGTACTAAAAGAGAGATTGAATTCTCACCCACAGAAAATTGAAACTAACATTTAAACCTCATCGGGCGATTAATCAGTATTCCAATTACACGTGGAGACACTTTACGAATCCCGTACAGATTAACGTGCTCATTTCAATTCAATGCTCAAGCATCGGTGCCAAATTTAATCATCGATAAATTTAATCATTGGTCTTATTAAGTATGAAGAGGAATGTCGTTCGTATTATGAAACCCATAAAAAAATTATCTAAAATTTTCCTATGTAACGACGCGTTCCTAGCTCTAAGTCACTTAACATCCATTCACCGAAGGACCATGGAGTCTGATGCAAGACAAGGGTTGAGAGCCTCGTTCATATCTGGAAACACAAACAGTTTTGATCCAATATCTGACCCAATTAATTTGTTCACCAAAAGCCCCCATAATGTTGAGGCTGTTTGATTTTATGAACATCTCAGTTCTGTTTTTAGAATCCAACTAAAATCCAAAACAATGGAAAAAAGCGATAGATAGCAACCGCATGGCATATATCAATGTCGGAAAACAAATATGCCATTTCATCACACAAGTCAATACCTTAACATACGTCGGCGCGAGATTATCACTCTTGATTGTAATCGTGAGGAAAAGGGAAACTTAATAGTTGTACATACTCTGTTATTTATAGTTTTGGTCATGGGCGGTTTTAAAGAAAATCAAAGATTTATAACAACCAATAAACATTAAAGTTAAAAGTAACGGATAAAAAACCAACAAACTGATCATTAAAAGACCCACAGATGAAAAAACCGTCAGGACAACGAACCTAAAAGGCGTAATCCATAAAAAAATGCAAAAACCGTTATTCAAACATCTGGAAAAGAAAAAAGGTGAGGAAGAGAACAAAAACATTCTTAAAGAGAATACAAATATACTTTAAATATCAAAAATTTAAAACATCTGTTAAAATAATTGAAATCCAATAAAATCAAAATGAAGTTAGATAATTGTTTTGAGACGACATAAAATTAGATAATGAATTTTGGTTCGACTTTTTTTTAATTGGATATTACTTTAGATTTTTTTATATTTTTATATAGCATTTCTTCTTAGAAAATAATCACTTTTTTTTGCAAGGATTAGAATTTAAAATGAACTTAAATATACATCAAAAATAAAAATACAATTGCTAGAAAAGAGTTAAAAAATCAGCCAAAATATAATAATAAAGAAAAAAAATAAAAAATTAGGTGTTAAAGAGGATTAGATTGTGAGTAGTATTTTTAAATTTAATTATGCTGGGTAAGATGATGTTTTTTTAGAAGGACATATCATCGACTTTTCGATTTTGGACTGCGAACCCCCATTATTCATCTTACTTTCACAAAATTTGATTAAAGGTCCAACACAACCATTGAGGAAAAAAATAGACAAGAATTAGTACGCATCATCCAATTCGTTCTTTTTTTACAGTTGAATGAAGTTTTCTTACTTGTATGGACGTAACAATTCCCCCACGTTCACTTTTCTAATAAGGAATTATAGTATAAATATATACATATCAAATAAGACAAGGAAACAATATAAAAACTAAATTAGGTTAAAAAATATATATTAAATATGTTATAAAATTGTATCAAATAAATTTATAGAAAATTGACATCTAATCTAATTTCTCTTGTACGTTAAGTTTGCCTTCTCCTATATCAATGTTTTTCATCAATCTTTTTTCATAAAACCTAATACATCCAGAAACAAGAGAAAGAGGTAGACTATACTTTTAAGATTAAATTATTTTGTGTAAAAAAACTACGCACTGAATTATGTCGATAATAAAACTTGTATCATGTGTTTCTGTCACGTTATCATGTCAACTCCAAAAAAACAAGATAGAGCACGCCGATGGACGTAAGTCAAGCAATGATTCTAAGAACCACAATCGACGGTGAAAACCATCGTGAGGCCAGTAATTATGTTATCTCTCT
>CAJHQP010007543.1:0-31750 GCA_905132765.1 Moricandia arvensis | reverse complement strand
TTTCCTGTAATCGATACACATTATGTGTCCAGTGACAGTTCTAGTAGGGAACAATTCATCTTTGTCATTCTTTACCACGATGATTCCTCCTTTCTTTGGGACAATGACATAGCGTATTTATTACCAGTTTTAGGCCATGTTATAGGCTTCGTTTGGGGTCTATTAAGGTCTTTACAGGTCCAAGTACGTTTTGGAGATATATGGAGATACTTGGAGTTTTTGGAGCATTTAGAAGATAATAATCTGTAGCTGATCATTGAGAGAGTCGAAGTACAAGATAGTCGTCGATCGACGACAAAACTTGTCATCGACCGATGGTACAAGACCAAGATCGATCGATGTTGCACACTTTCCATCTATCGATGACCAATTCGTAGACAGCCGATCCCAAGCCGAAGTTAGAGACAAGACACATGATTACAAGATTACCCCTAGACGAGTTTTGACCTAGATTTTAAGGTTATATATTTATACTTAATGTATAACATCAGGTGCGTGGGAAGAAGTGTGCAGAGGGTGAACAAGTATTCTATATAGTTTTAGTGTTTTTAGGGGAGAACATTGATAACTCCTTAGGGAGATTTGTATTGGAACCCCAATATTTTATCTATGCATTATATTCAGATTATTATTTATAATTTTATTATGTCTGAGTAGTTATCAACTAGATTTTGGGTTGAATGGTAGCAATCATGGCTTAGCTCAAAACTAGGATTGTTGGGTTAAAGTTAATATCCATCCATTGAGCTGTGCTTAATGCTTGCATTCTAGAGTAGCTAACTAGGATCTCGAAAGTAGGACACGAACGACTACAGGAGTAGGTTCTGTGTCATGAAGAGACTCCATTGAACTAGTTGTTTAGGCGCATGCGATAGCTGGTCTAATTAGCTTGGTAAACATATCAAATCTCGGTCACACTTCCTTCTGATTTGATCGTCGATCAATGGTCTTTCCTTTTGCTCGCATACGAGAGTTAGAGTTAAAAAGGTTAGAATAGTTAATATTTGAGTTCTAAAATATTTACATTTTTGTGCTTCCTATTCCCTATAATCCATTAAGCTTGCAACCCAGATCTAGCAAATTAACAGTTGCAACTAGTTAGTTTAGTAGCATAATTCCATATTTACGTTATTAGCATATTCCATATTGCATATACACCTTCTAATAAGGAATATCTCCTTAAATCGATTTATTACTACCAATATATATATAATTACCTAGCTTAGTCTTTAGAAATAAGAAATCTATTGTGAGTCATTGCTCTCTGTGGATTCGATCCCTAAGTACTACACCTGATCTCTCTTGGCAAGAGTATTGTTTTTTGTGTTAGGATTAAGGGTTAATTTGATAGTTAATTATTTAGGATATTTATACCCTGCTAGAACAATAAACACATTGTGGCAAATTTCGCATTGTTGCCGGGGAGCATTGATCGCCATTAGATTTAATTTCTAGGATTTAGTCTAGGTTGTTTTTATTTTCAAGTTACTAAATTTTTCTTTTCTTTGTTTCTCAGGTACATGCAACAGAGTACCAAGAGCAACAAAGGACAAGAATTACTATTCTCAGACTCACATAAGCTCGAACGTACGATCCGCAAAGAAAGACGACAAGCATCGATCGATGGTATCTACTCAGCGTTGACTAACACCTCTTCACGGATAACATCGACCGACATCAGAACTCGAGCATTGACCAACGTCGACCACATATCATCAATCGACGAATACCTACACACATCAATCGATGAAAGCAGACGAGTTTAGATGGTTGCGCCTATTTTAGTGGTTCAGAACGAGAATGGAGACTTGCGTGATCTCAACGGTCACCTGCGTAATGCAGCAGGTCAAAATATAGACGAACATGAGGCTGTAATCCCTGGTACAGAAGCAGAAGCAGACGCTGCAATAGCTCAACCTGAAGCTAATGCCCAAGCTGCTCAGAGAACACTGGCTGACTACAACCGTCCAGACCAGTTTTACGCCAACAGATCCACCATTCGTCCTCCATTTTTTCAGAGAAACGATTTTGAGATCAAGCCCGCTTTCTTCGGACTTATAGCGCAGACGCCTTACCATAGATTGCAACATGAGCACCCTATGTATTATCTGGAGCGATTCGAGGATCTAGTGACTGCTATTAAAGCCACTGGAGTCCTTGAGGACTATCTCTTTTGTAAGATCTTCAAGTACTCACTTGCTAGAGAAGCTTCATATTGGCTTAAGCAGCTACCACTATGATCTTTGACATACTGGACTGGTATCAAGAATGCTTTCTTGCGTAATTTCTTTGATGACGCGAGAGTAGAAGATTTGAGGAGCAAGATTGCTACTTTTTCACAAGAACCTTCAGAGTCTTTGAGAAACTCATGGATCATATTAAAGTCATACCAGAGAGACTGTTCCACATCACGGGTTCATTGAAGTGCAGCTTCTTTGCACTTTCTTCAGAGGTATTGGATTGCTGTATCAGATGGATTTGGACATAGCTAGTGGGGGAAATTTCAGTACCAGGAGCCCTGAAGAAGCTACTAGATTGATTGAGAATCTGGCATCAAGCAGCAATACCAAGAACACAGATTTGGAGAGAAGGAAATCAACCCTAGTTGTGAGCAAGGAGAAAATTGGAGAAGTCAAGACAAAACTGGATAGTGTTATGAAATTTCTCAAGAAGCAGGTTACTTTTGCAGAAGTAGAAGTGATATAGTCTGGAGAATGTGGGACTGGAGAAGAGGATGTGAACTACATCGAAGGGAACGTTTTCCAGAGACAAAGGAATTCAAGTTTTAACAAGAACTCCTAAGGGAATGGTCAAAGGAGTAACTTTAATCAGAGTTCACAGAGAAGGCCCTTCACCAACTATAGGACTTATGGATCTTCCTACTACCAGAATCCTCCTCTAGATACTCAAGAAAGCAAGATTGAAGCGATGGTTGATAGAGTTTTAGAGGGACAGCAGAAGACGACTGCGGATTTCAATGGGAAGATAGATGGTATGTACATCAACCTCAATACCAAGTTCGAAAACCTCAACACCCAAGTGAAGAAATTGGAGAATTAAGTGATGCAAACAAGTGAAACCATTAGGAGGCATGAGAGCTTGATCAAGGAGAAGATGGAGGCTGAACAAAAGCACCACGTCAATGCATTGATTGATGATGATTTCTGGTAGGAAGTTAAGAGAGAGAAGCTTCAAGACAGCGATTTGGGTGTGGAAAATTCCATGTCACTCGGCACTCCTCATCCGCATCGATCGACACCAAGCAGCGAGCATTGATCAACAATGAAGCTTAAAGAATCAGTGGCTTCTTGTGAATCGACTAACATCGACCGACACAGAACTCATAACATCGATCGACATGGAGCTAGAAGCATCGATCGACTATGCGAATTCAGCATCGATCGACAAAGAAGAAATCCAGTTCGATTACCGAACCTCAATAAAAGTCTGAATATTCGTCCAGATGTGACGGTTTTGGAACAGAATACAGACACGTCTGAAGATGTTCAGTGAGCATTATGCCAAAATCTATGGCAGAGGAGCTGAACCTAAGAGTGGAACCCTCCAATGATTCGTTCACATTCATAGACTGCTCAAGAGTACACTCAGGTAAAGGATGTTCCATTGCAGATCAACAACACCCTAGTCCCAGTAGAGTTCCATGTGATGGACATCAGGATAGACTGTAACTCTTCGCTACTACTTGGTAGAGCATTCATGGCAACTGTGGGAGTTATCTGCGATATGAAGCTAAACAGGTTGTATCTATCTCTAATTGATCAAAATATTTTTTATAAACCTGTAAAGAATAAGAGCAAGGCTACTCTGATTGAATTAATGATGAAGAGCTTCTGGCCACATTCTTCTGCGATTATGAAACCAATGAGGAATCGAAAGAAGGAGCATCGATCGACACCCAACCCACACCATCGCTCGACGATCCGGAAATTCAACAATCGATCGACACCCAAGCCATATTATCGATCGAAACCCACCATTCAGAACCGATCAACACTTTCCACAACCCAGACAACCTTGAGAACGACGAAGATTACAGAGAAGAAGAAATAATTTAATACCTAGGAATTGCTATGGCAGAGGTTGGTGTTTTCATGTTTCCCATCAATTTGAGAAATCGACGTCAATCGATGGTAACCATTCACAATCGATCGATACTGGTTGTAACTTAGAGTCCAACAAGATTCAGAAGCATAACGTGAAAGGGAATATGGTTATCTACAACAAGATGAGTTCAGTATTATGAGAGATCTAGATGGTCACGCACGAGCTATGGATGGCAGAATTCTACATGTCACGAAGGAAGATGTGGTAGATATACCTGCGATGGCTAATGGATTTGGGAATCTTTTCGGCCAACAGTCTGATACTCAAGCATCGATCGAGAGTCACCACACACCATCGATCGACACCCATTAGGCATACCAAGGAGATAGTGAAAATGACGAAGAATACAATTCAGATTACAAGGATGAAGAGCTGATTGAGTCTCGCGGCCTAGAACTGGAAGAAGCTGGCAGGGTAATGAATACGAAAGTGGATAATCGAACAACGATCGGCGGCATATCTTGGCCATCGAACGAAATCAGACACAAGCCAGAACAAGATCCAAGAACAGAAGATGCATATAATGGTTATCTTAGACCAGATTAGTTCGGAATTTTCAGAGACCCAGAAGGATGTGGATGAGATCTTTATGGAAGAATTCTAAACATACCAAATGAACATGTAGCAGATGCCCTTGTTATGGCTACTGGATCAGGAACTTTATTTGGACAACAAGCATCGATCGACACCTGATTATGACCATCGATCGAAAGCGAGGAACAAAAGAACGTGCCAATCCACAATGATCTATACACCCCCAAACATCGAATATCGATCGACGCCATAATGCCATGCATCAATCGACACCATTCTAGGGGTGAACCAGTTTTGTAACTCTGATCCTTTTGAGTAGCTTAGTCTTTAGAAATAAGAAATCTATTGTGTGACATTGCTCTCTATAGATTCAATCCCTAAGTACTACACCTTATCTCTCTTGGAAAGATTATTATTTTGTGTGTTAGGATTAATGGTTAGTATGATAGTTAATTGTTAAGGATATTTATACCCTGCTATAACAATAAACACACCGTGTCAGACAACATGAACCGGACTGACCCAGTTGCTGTCTGAGATCGGATAAATAACACCTGCTTCTAGAATTTTCATGATTTCATTTTAACTACTTCCTTCAGCTTAGGTTTTAATCTCCTCTGATTCTCGATGGATGCTTTTGATTCTACATCAAGGTGTATCCTATGCATGTATATATCGGGAGAGATTCCCGAGATGTCATCTAACGAATATCCGAGAGATTTGCGGTGCTTCCAAAGCTTATTCAGCAACTATGCTTGCTCCCCGCTACTAAAGTTTGCATTTATGATGACAGGATAAGAATTTTTGTAAAGAAAATCATATTTAAGGCCGGCTGGTAGTGGTTTAAGCTCGATCTTGGGTGCTTTTTCCTTGCTCCAGTCGTCGGTCACAATATGTTTTCAATCGACGGTGACAACGGGATGTCGATCCACGGTGACATCGGGATGTCGATTGACGGTGGTGATAGATCGAGTTCGTCAAGATCGACATTAAAAATTTCTTCTGTGGTATCCATTAACGTTGTATACTCTCCAGTGCGATCTTCTAACGTAGAGATGTCTCCTTCAGGAGATTTAATTTCTTTCTCTAGAGGTTCATTTGAGCACATATCTATGAACGATTCTTTTGCTATGTCGGAAAGGTAATCAATATGGTAGGTTTGACGGTCGATCAAAGGTTATTTTATTATCTTTTCCATGTCAAAGACCATCGGTATCTTCCCAATGTTGAGGCATATACGTCATTCTCTGACATCAATGATCACCTTGGTAGTTGCTAGGAAAGGTCTTCCTAAGATAATCAGATTCTGAGGTTCTCGCTAATACTTAAGAACTAAGAAATCCGTCGGTATATAGCAGTTATGAACGCGTACGGGCACGTCCTCAAGTACACCTTGCAGTATTCTGGTGGATCTATCATTTAAAATGAGAGTGAATTTGGTAGGTTGAAATTGTGTTAGCCCGAAAGTGACTGCAACCGATTAGGGCATCAGGTTGACACTAGATCCTAAATCGCAGAGGTATCTTTGAAATCTCTCATCGCTAATAGTGCAGTCCAAAACAAAACTACAGGGATCAGGGAGTTTGACTAGAGTTTTTCCTTGAATAAGTTCGCTCACTTCTTGGGATACCATCATCACACAGTGTTCTGATTTATGGAATCTTTGTGATGTTGCATCTTTCACGTACTGCTTAATGGCAGACGAGATGTGAATGGCATCGAAATGTTACTTTGTCAAACACTTTCTTGCATATTGCTTTTTATAGTTGCTTCTTCTTCTTCATAGCATTTTTAAGGAAAGGGAGGTTTCGATTGGTAGACTTTTGTCCTAACTGGTTTGGTTGGTTCTGGGTCAGGGTGTCGATTGATTATTGCCTCAGTGCGTCGATCGATTACAGGTGCATAGTGTCGTTCGATGCTCAGTGAGGACTAGCAATGGATGTCTCCTACGTCTGTGTTCTTTCCCTTAGGTTCAATAATTAATTCCTCAAGGTCGTCATTTTGGTCTAATACTTCAGTTCCGGGAAGCATTTTGGGATCTTTCTCTTAAATTTCGAGCGGGGTGGGATGTGATTTTTCTTTCTCATTTGTTGTGATTTTCTCGAGTTCATCGATGGTGATGCTCTCTTTAACGCCTGGGGTGAATTGTCTACTGCTCCGTAAAGTTACGACATTGCAATGGATTATGGGGTTAGCAGGTAAAAATCTGTCCTCTCTCTTGATGGACATAGCGTTACTCGCTCCTTGATTGTCGGTCCTCTTAATGTGTTCGCTCAGAGTTTCAATTTTTTTTGTCATCTCTAAGTATATAAGATCTAACTTCTCATTGAGGTCGGCGGCTATTCTACGGTTTTCAGTGAAGACTTGATTCATTCTCGACTTTGACTTTCTTTTGTGTCTGTTCATAGTGGTTTTGTAGTTGCTTGTTAAATTTTCAGCGCTTTTCCCTAAATCGTTGATCGTTCAGGCTCATCACATCAGAGAACTCAACTCGTTTTTCGAAGTCGGAAGAGACGGCATCGTCCTCACCATAATGTGAGACAATATATGTCGTCCAGAAGGGTCGCAAATACTGCTAGGGTTTTTCTAACTTGGATCGAATGCTTCTCCTCCGCAAACATTAGTGGTTCCTTCTTTTCGGTGTCTCTCTTTTCTAAAGATATGTTTTCTATCAGCCTATTAGCACTTGCAGGGCTTCGGGTGCCAAAGCTCCCTCACTAGCTGTATCAAGGATGGTTTGATAGTCCAGGTTTAGTCCTCTATAGAAAGTGTTGATGAGTTGGAGTTTTGAGAATCCATGTGTGGGCCAGAAAATTGGTAGCTCGTGAACCTCATCCCGGAGTTTTTAAAAGATTCGCGGCCACCTTGAATGAATGTGGATATTTCTCTTCTTGCTTCCCAGTATCTCTCCTCGTCAAAGAAGTGATTGATGAAAGCGCTTCTAATATCTTCCCAACAAGTCAGGGATCCTAGTGGTATCTGGTTCGAGCCACCTCCTGGCGTCACCTTCTAGGGAGAAAGGGAAAAGTTTGCAGCGATTGAAATCGTCTTTCACCATGTCTTCTAGCATTTAATGTGATCGTTAGGGTGTTTGGTAGGAAAACCACTGAACTAATTTTTGTGCCCCATGATTATGAAGTCGATATCAAGCTCAGAGCTTCCTATAGGGTTATCGTATAATCGAAATGCGGACCTATTGGAATAGTTCCTCCTGGGGTTTAGGTATTCGAGCATCAACAATTCATGCTTTATCTTATTATTCAGAGATTTAGTGATTTGATTGGGGATTGCGGCCCCCTGATAATTAATTAGTTGGCTTGCTTCGTTGCTTTTTTTTGTTCATTGGTTCTATCAAGACTACTTTCTTATTATCAGAATTAATCAAGGCGTACTTACCTGCTTCCGGACCATCGGTATCGATAGATGGAAATGGAACGGGTGCTGCCCGACAGTAGTGGACCAGCGTCGATAGATTCCGGATGAGCTCTGTTGATTGATCCTTGCCGTCCTAAATCTATATTCTCTCCTTTTAGTACCTGCATCATGAGGTTTAGGGAAAGAATACATTAGCAGACAATAAATTAAAATCTAGACAATATTCTAAACAAAATCTTAATGGCAATAAGAAAGAGTCCCCCCCCCCCCCCCCCCCCCCCCCCCCGGGCAACGGCGCCAAATTGTGTGGGATTTTTATTTCACTTTAAACTAACCCTATTTCCCACTTTTACTCTCTCAAAGAAGAGGTTCAGTGTAGTACTTAGGGATCAAATCCACAAAGACTCTAGGATTGCACAATAGGCTTATTGTTTTCGAATTAAAGCTAGATGAATTATAATAATAACAATAAAAGTGATTTCAAGATTGATTTGGTTTGTGAGGATCAAATTAAGAGATGACTTAGGAAAGATTCTTAGGTAATATTAGATACTACAAAATAATAGATTGTTAGGGTCTTATTAAACATCGTTCTCAACTCAAACCTTAGGGTTTAGGAGTTCGCTCTCGCGCATCTCAACTGAGTATCGATCGGTGCCCGCCAGGTGGTATCGATCGATGTCATTATAAACATTACTGGTTTCCTAGTTTAATGGGTTCTCTAAACTTCCAATTCAACTCTCGTTTGTTACCGGTTATTTATATTTTTAAGATAGATTCCATGTTATAACCAAACTCTCGCTTGTTCTATAGAACCGTAATTTCTAAGGTTGCGGTGATCAAGTTCAACTTAGCATTAAGAGTAACTTCAACAAAAACCGGATAAGATTACCCTAACAGTTCTACAAAATCAGCAATACATTATTACCATTGAATAACACTAAATCTAAAAATGAGCTACTCATACATAGCAATAAAGAACATGAATAAATCCTGAATAAATTGTATAGAATAGACTGACTAAAAAGATAAGGAGTTCAAGATCTTCTCTGTAATGATGATCAGATCTTTCTCTCCAATAGATGTAGCAAGGTGTTCCAACTCTCAATTCTTAACTCTTGTGTAACTTAGAAGACAACATTTTCTTACCTCTTCTAGGCTCTGGTCAAAATTAAGATAGAAAACCCTAATAAATAGTCTAAATTTCGGCCAAGGACTTGTCTTGCAAATAATGAAACTTTTAAGTAAAAATTGTAATTTCTCAAGTCTTCACTAATTTGCTGTCGACTTGACTGTCGATCGACGCATAATGTGTGACGTCGATCTATGGTTCACTCATAAATCTGGATCCGACTCTGAGTTTCTGTTGAGCATCCTAAATGCTCCAAAATAGCCCAAAAGCTCCAATTGCTTCCAATGAGTACATGGATCTGTAAATACTCTAAAACAGTACCAAATGCTTATAAAAGACTCTAAAGACACTCTATATATCATAGGTAAAATCCATGGTATATCACTATCCTTAATTGATTCAAATAATTTTATGAACCTGTCAAAGTTAAGAACAAGGTTACTCTTATACATTGGGTGATGACCCAAACTTGATTGCTACATGTTTCTGTGACTATGAGCACAAGGAGGAGTCGGATGATGAAGCATCGATCGACACACATCCCAGAAAATTGGTCGACATGGACAACATTCAATTATCGGTCGACACCCACCCTTCATTATCGATCGACACTCACTATACTGATTTAGGATATGATCCAGTGGACCAAGGGTATGATGAGGACTATTAGGCAGAAGAAATCACTGAGTACCATGGTCTTGCCATGGAAGAATCAGGTCTTATTGACACATGCTTTTGTGCTTTCGAGCTAAAGAAAGAGTCTGCGGATATAGCATCGATCGACACTCAGACTCAACAATCGACCGAGGATCTCAACTTACAACAATCGGTCGATTTCACACCTTAACCCTCAACAGATACTCAAGACACAGATCAGAACGAAGAAGACAGTCAAGAATAAATTGTCTACACCGGACAGCAATACCGTGAGTTGGCACCAAAAGCACACCAACCCAAATTGCACAAAACTTTACCTAGAAGAAGCATCTGAGCACGATACATTTCAGTTCTGGAAATCTAGAGATTTCAGCCGGTTGAACAAAACCATAGATCAAGCATCGATCAAACAACCCACGTCCTCCATCGATTGACGGTCTCACCGAATATAGTTCCAGAGCTTTTGACAGCAACAACCGGAGAATATTTCATTGGGAAAAGAGAGATGAGTATGGAGTTTACATAGATGAGAATGGCAACGCATGAGCCATAGATTTCAAATCATCAATGTGTCTATGGAGGACATCAGGGAGATTCTTGAGAGAGCCAACAAGCATGAATGTACTCATCTATGTTTGCTAGAGTATGCAGCAGACATTCGCAGAGCCAGACCAGACACATCAACTTACAACGCACAAGAAGTTGACAACATGGTACATGGAATTTACATAGCCCAAAAGATGATTACGTATGACTTTCACAAGAGGCTTGATGACCTGTACCACTCGTTCAAGGAAAAATATTGGCTTGTTAACCATGTGCATGGAAGAATTAAAGCAGAAGATGGACTACACCATCAGATAATTCAACAACAACACTCAATTGGAGAAGTTAGTTCAGCATCGACCGAGGGAACACTTGGCCAACGATCGATAGTCAGCACTCATCATTTCATCAGAGGCTGGCAACAGAGACGTAACTGGAAGACAATCTTGATAAAGTTTACTTTTCTCAAGACTGGATGAGGATATAGTATCTACCAGAAATTGGATGACATTTCATAGCCCACAAATGCCAGGCTTAACTTGATGACGGGATGCATTCAAACACTCTAGGAAAGGATGAGTACAACGGATACTGCTAAAATAAGGTTGGAAAACCAGAGAAACAGAGGAGAATAAGTTGTGACGAGCTACATCAGAGCATGGTTTAGATGGACAGAGAGTATGTGGATACCTTCTTTCCACATTGGTTCGATGAACCACCTTCCTATTCCAGAAGTCCAAACGTCGAGTTTAAGACTATAACCAAGCGCTGAGTTGGTAGGCAACCAATGTGTAGTAAGTTTTAATTTGGTTTTTCACTATTTAGTTATTAATTTTTGTTTTTATTTAATTATTCTAGGTTTTCAAGGAAGGAGTAGAAAAGTTCGAAACCACCATCGTTCGACATCAACACTTCACCATCGGTCGACGACTTGGATGGTTTACCATCGGTCGACACTTCAACACTCACCATCAGTTAACACTCTTTACGAAGTTTGGTAACTTTGACTTTTTCTCTACCTTTACTTCTGATTTAGTTTTTCCCTTAACCGAACTGACGTGATAACAATGGGGACAATGTCATTTAAATCTGGGGGGAGTTTTCTGTTGCTTTATTTATTTTGAGCATTTTATTTTTTTATTTACTTAGGTTTTTTCGAAAAATGTTTATTGAGTCAAGAAGGGGATTATGATCCGAGCTTATTTATTGACTAACCACACTATAGAACCGCTCTTAGAATTGTTGATTGCAGAGATTACTAGAGATGCCAAAGTGGATCATCCTGCCATTAGATCACACTTACTAAGAAAGATTGAAGGAACAAAAGCTGATCACCAAACTAATACTGACTATTTTACATCGGATCAGATTCCTTCTGAAATTTTGTAAGGTACAAGTATGTGTGCCTCTGATTCCCTTCTCTCTCTCTCTCTTCAGCATCTAAAAAAGAGAGAGAGAACGAAATAAAAGTTTGAAGGATTTCCTGGAAGATGCAGAGGGGTAGGTAAATTACCTATGACCCCATTATTCTAATTCAGAAATGAATGATCAAACACTGTTGGAAACGAGGGATAGGTACATCACCGATGACCTCAGAATTCGCCTATAACTTTGATAAAAAAAAAGAAATCGAAAATAAGATGGCAAGATGGGACTGTATCATCATCATTGTCCATTGAGTTTGAGATATAAAATGATTTGAGAGAAAAGAGGGAAGAAAGAGACCAAGAAAATATTTATACCTATGTATGTAGATTTGCAGGAGTTGAGTCCATGTGTCACTTTCTCGATATTCCCAAGGTAAAGCATGCGCTTTGGCTTTTATGAAAAGAAATGAGATCAGTAGAGGGGTGGGTCAAATTAGTATTTGTTCAGTTGCAAATAAAATGGATCTGGTTGCTATTATAGGATAGGAAATATAGATTTCCTCTTGATTTGCATTATTTAATATGGTTGCAATATAGTAGGGATTGATAGTCATACTTATACATTATGTGAGTCCCCGCTTTTCAAACTTTTTTAACAGGCTACCTTTGTTTTGCTTGAGGACAAGCAAAAGGTTAAATATGGGGGAGTTGATAGGGCCTGATATTTACCACTTTTAGGCTTAGATATCAGCCTTATTTATAGTATGTTACATACTGTTTAGAGTATTTTTCAGGTCCAGGCACGTTCTAGAGCACTATGGAGATTATGGAGCTTTCTAGAGCATTCAGAAGAGATATCCATTCAACTAAGTACGAGTCAAAGTCAAGCATGACCATAGATCGACATTGCATCCTTGTTGTCGATCGACGGCCCACTCGCAGAGTATTGGCCGACTTCAAACGCAAGTCAAAAAAACTTACAAGAATGCCCCTGAACGATTTTGACCTAGTTTATATGGTTCAAAAACACAAAGAGACAGGAGGAGACATGTTTTACTTTTACAGATTTTAGTAGTTTAGGGAAGAAGATCTGAACTCCTTCAAGGATTTGTATTGGAGCCCCATTTATTATTTTATGCATTATATTATTCATTTCATCATGTTTTCTTTGATCATGTCTGAGTAATTCACTTGTTAGATTTAGGGTTCATAATGGTACTGATGAATTAGCTCCAAAAATAGGATTGCTAAATTGAAGTAATATCAATCTTTGGAATTGCATTTAATGCTTGTTTTCAAAAGTAGCTAACTAGAAACCTGAACTTAGGACATGGACAACTATGAGAGTAGGTTGTTAGATACATGCGAGAGCTGGTCTAACTAACATAGCGGACAAACTTCCTGTCTGATTAGCGTTGATCGTCACTAGGCCTTAGCCGTCGATCAACAGTACACTTCTCTGCCGCATACAGAGTTGGGACAAGAGGAGGTCGGACTAGTTAACATTTATAGTTCTTGCATATTAATAATTTCATGCATCAGATCTATTATAATTCACTTGTAAGAAATCCTAGATCTATCGCTTTTTCCATATTTGCAAACACTTAGTAATTTAGATATTTTCTTATTCCTAATAGATTTACAATTAAAACTTCTATATATAGTTTTCCTAGCTTAACCATTAGAATAATAGTAAATCTATTATGTGCCCTCGCTCTCTGTGGATTCGATCTCTAAGAACTGCAATTTGACCTCTCTTAGCGAGAGTAGTTCGTACGGTTAATTTGATATATTGCATAATTAAGAATGTAAACGTTAACCTGTACGCTGTCAATCCGAATTCTCTGCGATGGCCAACGACAATTAATCAAATAAACACGGAAAAATATGAAAAGAAAAAAGAAACAAAATTGTAGAAAACGTAGATCTTTATTTCAATTTTGTGTATGAGTGTTCCATACACAAAAAATGTTCAGGAAATTTGTCTGAGAACGGGGTTACAAATAAAATCGAATAATACATGCAATAAAACTTTACTATGCTTGCTACTATAACCACCTATGTCATGCAAAACCTATGTGAGCCACAACTCGCTTAGCAATAGACGAAAAAGATGAAAAATGTTTTAAAGATTTCGGACTTGGCCTTATTAAAGGCTACATATGTACGTACCCTTTCGGTATCAAGCCGAACCTAGTTCATTTACAGAATTTTAACAAGAGATCGAACTGCCTTTGTGAGTTCGTCTACTAATTTAGTGCAAGACATAGAAAACTAAGCATGTCGAGAATAATGCATAAGGTTTCTAAGTGCAGAGAGTTCTAGGAGTCTAAAAAATCATCCTTGCACCACTTGCCTTGGCTCTCCTTATATATGCCTCCAATGTGACACCCCCCGATCGTAGATGACCAGAAATGACACGGTCGATGTTCTCTGAAACCCGACCCGAGGTTCACAGAAAAATTCTGATCACCTTGGACTAGCAATTTGAGAACACCAATTCTCCTACCGGATATCGACCAAGGCTTTTCAACCCGACAGAGTATCCGATAGTTAGTTCATCCCGGACAAGGACTAATATCATATTAGTACTCGTGATTTATAAACATCTTTTATAAATTATTTATTTACTTTTAAACATCTTACAAAGTGTTATAGTTTCACCCTACGGCGTAACGCCCAACAACATTTTATGTAAATATACAACAAAAGATATGTTGCAAGGAAAACAAAATACTACCGCTGGTTGGCCGTTCCTTTCGTCCAAAAAGAAAGAGGTCTCCCAACTAGTGGTTACCTGCACACACAACAATGAGTCGTGAGTAACTAGTTTACCCAGTGAATCTAGATCACTACAGAATCAATAGTACAATCGAACAATCATCAAAGAATGAACCTGAACGATACAATTACTTGATATATACTTTAATATATTATTCATCAATGTGAATTTCATTTTATTTACCACTTCCTTGTTACCCGCCCTTCATCACTTTAATTATAATTGCAATATATATACTAAACTCGACAAACCACAAAGGCTAACAAAGAGTAGTGAGTTAGCATTACCATCATCATCGAACGTCTTAATGAACATTCGGAACGATGCAGTACACGGTCTCCAGGGCGCTACCCCATCATCGTGTCTTCATGACCTTGTTCCATTCGCAGGACCAAGTCACGGTAATGCGGTAATTTAGGGATAGTGATTTAATAATGAGTTTCACTGAATACTTAATTCCTTAATTATTTCATAATTAATCCATACATTATTTATACTTATAATTAGTACTTGAGAACAAGTACTAAGAAGTGGGTTAACCTTAATGTGTACTTTCAAATATTTCTTTAAGTGTTAAGTGTTTACATTAAGTAAACACCACACATTTTCAAAGGATTAAGAGACTTTACTACTTAACCGATATAATTCTATTCCATTCAATCACACACACATATGTGATCTAACACCACATCACCCCTAGACTCACCTAGAGATTGGTCTTGAAACTGATTTGGACAAGTCTTCAAACGTTCTTTTACAAGGCTGGACGGACCTGAAATAAGCAGTTCGGAAATATGCTCATCCATCCAAACAATTCGGTTCTGAAGAAGGAGTTTGACTTAGATCTAATCAGCTCGTTCAGGACATAACTTAACAGTTTATACTAACTCAGACTAGATCAGTACGTGATAGGTTCAGATCATAAAAAGCTTGGCTCAGACCAGTACTAGACAAGATCAAATATGTTCGGTTCAGAACGATAATATTCCGGCAGTTTGGTTCACCCTAACTACTTAATCAGTTCAGTTCAAACTCGGTTCTACTCCTCCTATATCATATCAGTTTGGTTCAGTCAAGGTTGGTTCAGGACAAGGTCAGTTCATCTTGTTTTAACTTCACTAAGACCATAAACAGTTTAGCTAGCAGTTTTCGAAAATTGATTCCAACCAAAACTAAACTAAACTGATCAGTACACCCATCTTAAACAATTGATCCGACCATGACCATAGCTTAAAAATACATGGAATATCTCAGAACATGGCCTAATTCAGGTAGATAAGGCTTACCCTAGATCACCACGGTTCGATGGCCTTAAACGGATCTCCTCTCCAAGCTTACACACAGCTGTATTGGATCACAAAGAGAGATGAGGGTTTGGTTTATAACAGAAGCCGAACTAGGTTTAGGGTTTACTAAATATCCCCTACCTTCTGATCCTTCTCAAGAAAACAAACTGAGTCAACTGGTGGATGAATTTCGTTCAGGTTCCTTCTTGATCTTTCTCTTGATTTTTACTTCTTTCTCTCTGATTTTTTTCACTAAAATTCTCTCTTTCTCTCAGCAACCAAAAACGTGCAAGTAGCGCCCTGAAGGGTTTATATAGCTGAGGAGTGTTCCTAGCTGAGTTTCTAAGCTTAACACAAAGCAGAAGTGAGCAAGGACAGCTGAAGTCCTGCTTCACACACCCAGCCACCAGCGGCTTCCATCTCCTCCCTCTTAAGAAAGGTTTATAAATCATGTGCTTCTCACATGATCTGTCCAGAAAGAAAGCAAGCAGGAAGTTTGTGCTTGTCATGTGACATGTGTTAAGAAAGCAGGCACACAAGGTGCTGAAAGACCATGGATGATTTATAAGGAATTTTAAGAAGCTTGTCGGTAATTTTAGGACAGTTTTCTACTAAAATTTTCTCGTCCTTTGATTCTTCTCTTGCTTCAACCAAACTCATCTAACTTAAATAAAATTAGACCAACATAATTAATACTTGACCAGAACTAACAAGGGAAGTCTTTTCGACCACAAGAAAATCCCGTCGAGTCGTTAATTCATCGGTTCAATCTTTATTTTTAATTATGATCGATTAAACTCAAATCTGACTTTTCAAAAGTTTCTCGACCAAAATTATATCCACTGGTGAGGGTCATTACATTCAAGGTCGCTCGTATTTCCTTTTCTGACCCTGCTTCAAGTCTATCTCTTCACATAAACCTTCTTTATCCTCTCGATCTTCATGATTATCCTTGAAACTTGATATTTATCTTCTTTTCCATTTATCTTCTACAAAAATCAAGTAAACCGTCATTGTAGTTTGGGCTCATTCTCGGTCTAAAATTGTAAGTGGGATTATTCCACGTTTTAAACCTTCTCGGGACATTTTCGACTTAAAACGTTTTTACATTTGTTTCAGAGAAATCACCCTCCATAAGATGCTGGTCCCCATACCATTGGCTCCAAAAGATAGTAAAACCAATCGTATAGTAGAGATAAAAATGGTATCCAGTTAACTGTTATCGTTTTGTACGAATGATTTGAACTTTTACGAGAAAACATGTCTTTGCTAAGTTTTTCTTAAATTTCAATGGTAACTCTAGTCGAGATGAAACACGAGACAGTTCAGTTAAGACTCGAAGGGAAAAGTTATGAGGGCGAGACGAGTGTCGTCGTGGTCGCCTTATTGGCGACAAGGCATGGAAGGAGCCTCGTCTCAAGCAGGCGACCAGGCTCGCCAGGAGGCGACCAGGCTAATCGCCAGCAGGCGACGAGACGAGCATGGTCGCCTGCTGGCGATGAGCCTGGTCACATGCTAGCAACGAGCCTGGTCACCTACTGGCGACGAAGTATGCACGGAACCTGTTCGCCTGCTGGTGACAGGGCAGGGGCGGGAGAGCATGGCCTTAGCCTTCTCCATGATGTTCATAGCCTGGTGTACTTTTGGAACTAATTTGTTTGCTTTACAATAGCTTTTTCTGTAAACATTTTCTGAAAGTTGTATTACAAAGATTATCTCATAGATTATACTATGATGTTTTTCCGCGGAAACATTCCAAATTTTGTTTGACGAAAGATTTTTTTGTAAAACTCGTCATTCATCACAAAAACCTTCCATAAGAATGTTTTTCTGATCTTCTCATCTCATGCTTGGATATAAATTCTTTTATTCTTTGTATGGGATGAAATATACCAATTTTGTTCTTGTATCCTTACACAAACTGGTTTGTATTATGCCGTATAGTGTCTTTGATATTTCTAGCTCATATCTGCTTAGGGCACAATTTTTCAGAGAATTTTAGCCGTTGATTTTGCCATTACCGATTTTGACTCCAACATATTTGATGGACAATTAAGCTAATCATAAGTGCCAAAAACGATTAATCAAGTCAAAGATGTGAAGGGAGTTTGAACCTTATGATTTATCAAGTGTCTCGAAAACAGATCTATTTGGTTGGTAAAGTAAGATCATGCGAGGCCAAAGTCCAAAGTAAGGAGAATACTCGACCAAGCATTTAAGGACTCACGCGTTAGCTTATTTCAAGGCCACATTTTCATTCTACAAGATCAATTAATTGCTTAAAAGGTCAACGGTTAATTAAGATGAAGTCATTCAAACACAGCTTTATTCTTGTCAAGAAGTCTTAGTATATAATCTTTCTTCTGTTTCATTTAATTATCATTTAAGTTTATTCACACAGATTAAAAAATATTTAATTTTGCATATTGTCAAAATAAAAATATCATTTCCTATACACTTAACCTTATTTAAACTAATTAGAAAAATTAACTGGAGAATATTATTAATAAAGTTTTCATTGAAATTCTAAAACGATAATTATTTTGAAATAAAAATTTTACTCTACAATGACAAAGAGAGTATATTTTCGAGTTGTCTAGTTTTTTACACACTCGGTCTAGTTTTACATAATCCTATAAATAGGCATTTCGATCTTATGAATAACACATACACTTTTTGTGTAAACTTTTTTTTTTTTTGAGAGTGAGTCTCCTTTTTTTTTCTGGAAAATTCTGTTTCTAAGTGTGCAATATTCTCATATTTCCCCAATTTCTTAAACATATCTTATTTATCTATCTTCTGTAAATAAACCAAGCAACCCTCAACCCTAGATTAAAGAAAAAAGAAAAAAAATCAAAATTTATATTTATATTAAAAAAAGTCAAACAACGGAAAGCCAAGGTCAATCAGTTTGCAACAAATTTTTTTTTTTTGCAATATGTCTTTATCTTCTTTCCTCTCTTGACTTTGCCATCTGATTCTTTTGACACAAACTGATATTGATTGTTAGTTCTCTTGAACTTAGAAAATTTCACTTGAGAATCAATTTCTTGAGAGATAAACACTTTGACAAAAACACTTCTAAGAGTTTGTTACTTTTAGCTCATTTGTTAAGTAATTTCATGAACAAAAAGCTTGAACTAAAGAGGAGAAATCTGGAGCATATTCCATCTTACGCCGATTTAATTCTTCCCCAAAAGCCTTTTTTGAAAGCCAGGAGCAATATTTAAGAAAAGAAAATACATAGATTTTTAACAAGTTTGAACATTTGGTACGACTTGGATTAGCCTCAACTTGAAGGGTTCAAAAACTATACAAGAATAAGATAGAAAATTGACAAACGAACAACTTGATGGGCTTTATGGAAAGCTAATAGACATGATCCATGACGTTTTGGATCGAGAGAATGCTAATGGCCTTGATGCGGCCTCTATCAAATCTTGATATACTATGGATCAATAAGGGAAACTAGTGAGAAACTTGCTTAATCACAACATTTGCTGGTAGAACATGTATGAACACGAAATTGCTTGGATGAAATTGGTTTGAAAGGAAATGGACTGAGCGATCCGATATGATCGAGAAATGGATTGGTCATATCCCACTGCAAAAAAACTGAGTAAAAATAGCATAAAAATAGCTTTTTCTTTCCCTCTCACACAATTTCATTTGCCTCCAAAAACCATAAACCCTAAATCTAGACTTTAAACACAACCCCCAAAATTCAAAAAGAATTCTTATTTTAATCTCAAATTTTAAATATAAATGAAATTTTAATAATTTTAAAAATTTAGGTTCAAATATTAAATCTATACCTCAATCCCTAAACTATAGACTTATATCATGCCCCAAATTAATCATATACCCTAAATTTAACTAAAATATTTAAAACACTAATCTTTATATTATTTAACATCAAATTATAAATTTAATTTGAAAGTCTAATCTTAAATCTTATATCTTAAATCTAAACCCAAAACACGACACTCAAAATCCTTTAATTATAAATAAATCTTATATTTATGTAAATAGGTATTTTACATAAATGCATTTTTATAAAATTTCCTATACAATTTTATTCTAGCTGGTCACTTTGTTATTTATATATCATTAACTTTTAAAAGTAAATTTAATTTTTAAATACAACCTTTATAAATATCATTTTTGTTAATCTTTCTCTTTTTTTCATTTGTCAAAACTCTAAACCCTATAAACCTCAATTAAAAACCTTAAAATGATAGCATAACCTCTAATCATTAAATATTTACATAAAAATAAAGAAAATTTCTATTGATTGAAAGTAACACACAGAGATTACAATCTCTACCCTTAAAAATATTAATCCAAGGTGGAGATGGTGTTCTCTATTTGTCTTCTAGAACATGAAAGAGAGAGAGAGGAGAGAAAATATAGAGAGATATGAATGATTTCAAGAGGAAAAATAAGAGACAACGACACCAGTCTGAGGCTATGCAGAGGAGTTCGATAACAATCGGAAGCGCCGAATATTAATCATCGAAGACACATGATGGAATAATCACTAATGGTAAATCTTAACATCATAGCATCTAGTTACAGAGATCATGATTATCTGAAAAGTCTTAATTGCTGTGTTCTTTTTATAAACCAGAAATTGGTGATCATGATTATCTGGAGTATAACAACTATTCCACAATGAGCTCTTGTCAGGATCACTCTCCATGGCTCTCTGCTTAACAGAATTTTCCCTTTATAAGTCCTGTGCAAGAAGCTTGACAACAGAGGAAGCAAGGCATCGATGAGGTTGAGACGCGAATCGTCCTGTGGTGCGGCGCTAAGAGATAGAACTTCTGTTTTAGAAATTTTAGGTGTAGGTTTATTTTTTTATTTTAAAAAATTGGTTTAGTTTGATTAAATATTAATATACTAGTTATATAAGCAATTTTGATATATAAATTTTTAAAATTATTTTATTTATTATGTATTATTATATATATATTTTAATTTATATATGTTATCATAAATTATACAATTGCTCAATTAATAAAATGCTATCGAAAGAATTAATTAACATTGCACACGTAAAAAACGCTATATGAAGTGTCAGAGAAAATATTGCGGGAGCAGACACAACGTTCACCATAACGCTAAAATATCCTGTAATAGCATTTTATATATGCTATATATGTAACATTTTCTTGTAGTGTCGACATGGGCGTAAAATGAATTGAAGATGAAGAACAAGGGTATGAAATGGATCATCTGGAGCATATTTTTAAAATATGAGTTGAATGAGCAACTTGGTCGGACCAGAAACAAGGTGGACCGAGCCCAATAAATAGTTTGTCAAACAAGGCCTTTATTAGCCCATAAAGTGGAAGGACCGGCCTGCTTGGTCTAAGATAGACCTAATAAGATTAACAACGTGTATAATGGTTTAATTTAGATGTATTTGTTTTCTTATTTATGTAAGCCCATCATGATTATTATTTAAGCTTTCTAAACCCATTAGGAACAAATTTGATTCTCTTAAGCCAATTAGAAATGGGATTAAATCTGGTTTTCATTAACTTACTTTGGTTTAGGATTGGGATTTTAGTTTTAGGCTCTCTTACTATTTGTTCATGTTGTTGGGGAAAATTAATTCAAGGGCAAGAATTCTGAGTTAGAGCAGGACGTCTATCTCTTGGTTTTGGTTTCTAGATTCCAGGTGTCGGGTCAAGTGATTCCTCCTGCCCAAGTGATACTAGCACCACGATCGGAGTCTACAATTTTCCAAGGCTCTATGTGAAACACCCCAACCCGGAAATCTTTGCGAAGTCGCAAGATAAATTCTAAGTAAAAATAATTTGGAAATCTTTCATTAAGTAACATAAGTAAATACTGTAGTTTTAATAATAAATCCGAGTCAATATATCATAATCGTATGAAATAAGGTTCGTAAAATTCCCATGAAAATCCCATAACAATCCCAATATTGAATACCCCGTCCCGATGGTCTTCATCGTCCCGCGCTCCGGTCCAAACAACTACTCGTCACCTGCATCGCAAAAGGAGGCATGAGCATACAAAAGTACTCAGTGAGGACGCTCAATACCGACCCACTACAGTCCAATAATTAATCAATCAAATTCCCCATTCCAACCTAGCAGTCCCATTCTATCAACTTAACATTTAGTTTTCCATCATTTCTTACTTAGCCATTTTTCCTATTACTTATCCATTTTCATGCATGCAAACAAACAACCTAACATCCGGTTCTATCATTCCTTACTTTAACATTTCCTAACATTCGACCCGAAGGTCCATCAGACTTTTGCATACCAAACCTTTGGCGAGCCAACTTTGGCGAAGCCAACTGCGCCTAGCCACTGGGCGTAGCGTACCTGCGGCGTAGCGTACCTGCGGCTACGTACTGCGGCCGTAGCCGTACCTGCGGCCGTAGCATACCTGCGGCCGTATCCGTACTGCGCCGAGCCGTACCGCCATAGCCGTACCTGCGGGCCGAAGCCAAACCTGCAACCCGTCGGTCCATTACGGCGTAGCCAAACCTGGGCCGAAGCCAACCTGCGACCCCAAGGTCCATAACGGTCGAAGCCAACATACACGGCCGAAGCCAAATCATACTTTCCTTAACTTAATCACGTTCTTGTAATCCCGTACTTTCCTTAAATTACTTCAATTCTCACTTTGTTTCTATAACATTTTCAATCTAAAATTTCAATTCTTGTCGGATCAAATCTAAGTATTTCACGTAAACATCTCAATAAAACATAACATCCTTTCACACAATCTATCATGCAAATATCCTATGAATGTATGAACGTTCTTCGATCTTTGTGAACTGTCTCGATGAACGAAGAACGAACTTTCCATAAACAATTTCCATCACACATTTTTCCTAAGAATATTATGATCGAACTTACCATAAACGAATTCTATCCAAGAATAATTCGATCCTAAGGAATCAAAACAATCTTTATTGGACTGTCACGAATCACATCCTCACCTGAATTGATCTTAAAAGATCAAAGACTCTGAACTCAGCTGCGTTTTCCGGCGAAGGTTCCTACGGTCCTCCTTGCTGGATCCTCTCTTTCCCAACTATCTCTCTAGAACTGCGTTCTTGCTCTGACCTCTCTAGGACTTGCTTTGAGCTGTTTCCAAACCAAAAAGCTGGAGGTCCCTTTTATAATACCCTTGGACTTGCTCACCAAGCCGAGAATTAAGTGTAGTTTCCTTAATCGGCTTGGTCAAAACTTGCCCTTAAGGCTTGACTGATCTACAATTATTTCCTTATATGACTCCCGCCAACCCGACCTTCCTTACGTATAATCCCTTCAATAATGACTAGTCAACTTGCCTTACTTGGAACCCGCATTCTCGAAGGACCGAACTTTCCTTAATTGGCTTCACGGTCCCTCGATACCTTGCTTATACTCCGATCGTTTTATGATTAGTTATCGCCATTTAGTCTTAGTTAATAATACTTAGTTAGCAAGGATAATTCGATGCTTAGAGAAATAGAATTCTTATTCCATTCTTGACGAATACAAGTGTTTCAACACTTAGAAATATTTTGCTCTCTTACAAAGCAAACTCTCCACGATCTTAATCTTTAAAAATAAAAATACTTCGGGAACGGGTCGTTACAACTCTCCCCCACTCAAGAGGAATTTGTCCCCGAATCTCGCCCACCATCTGCTCATCCACTTGGGTCTCAAATAACTATGGATACTCATCCCTCATCATGCTTGCACGCTCTTTTGTAGTCTCATGTATCCCATCCCGCTCCCATGCCACTTTTACCATAGGAACTCTCTTCCTCCTAATTTGCTCGTCTGGAAGCCTTGGCACTTGTATTGGTTTACCATGGGTCGACATAAAAGAACTCAAATCTTCAGGTGGCTGTGAGACAATCAGTGTCGGATCCCTTGCCACTTTCCTCAGTTGAGACACATGGAACATATCATGGAATGGATGGAGCTCGTCGGGCAATTCCAAACGGTATGCCACTGATCCAACCTTTCTACGATCTTAAACGGTCCCATATACCTCGGCTGCAGCATCCCCACCTTTGCCGTTCTGTCCTTTCCTTTAAACATCACTCTTTTTAAGTAAACCATCTCTCCCACTTGGAATTCCAGTTCCCTCCTCTGCTTGTCTGCATAGCTCTTCTGTCGATCTTGGGCCTCCTTTATTTTCTCCTTGACAAACTTAATCCTGTCTGTCGTTTATTTTATCACCCCTGTGGAGAGATCTCGGCCCTCCCCCACTTCAATCCAACACAAGGGGGTTCGACACAGACGACCATACAAAGCTTCGTACGGTGACATTCCAATACTTGAGTGGTAATTGTTGTTGTACGCAAACTCAGCTAGTGTTAAATGCTTCTCCCATAGTTTACCCCAATCCATTACACAAGCCCACAACAAATCCTCGAGGGATTGGATCGTCCGCTCCGATTGCCCATCCGTTTGCGGGTGATATGCCGTGCTCATGTGCACTTTGGTTCCCAGTGATTTCTGGAATGCCAACCAGAAATTTGAGGTGAAACGTGGATCTCGATCTGACAAGATGCTAACAGGAACACCACGAAGTCTCACAATATCCTTCATGTAGAGTTCAACACATTTATCCACACCATCTGACATCTGGAACGGAAGGAACTGTGCTGACTTAGTTAAGCGGTCCACTATCACCCATACTGAATCCTTGCAGCCCTTAGTCTTTGGAAACCCGCACACGAAGTCCATCGTGATCATATCCCATTTCCACTCAGGCATTAGTAAACTCTACAATAAGCCACTCGGAACCTGTTGTTCTGCTTTCACCAACTGACATGTCAGGCAATTGGCTACCCATCATGCTACATCCCTTTTCATCCCTGGCCAATGGTAGTACCGCTTAAGGTTATGGTACATCTTCTTGCCCCCGGATGAATGGAGAACTTAGATTGGTGTGCTTCCTTCAGTACCTTATCCCTTATCTTCTTGTCGTTTGGGACACATACTCGTCCATGGAAGATGATCATCTCGTTGCCGGTCTTCCAGTACCAACACAACACCATCTTCGATCATATTAACCAGTGTTTCATATTCCCCTTGAGCCAACCTTATTTGGGTCAGTAGGTCAGCTTGGTTCACTGCTTCCTCGCCTAGACAGACAGACTCGTCTGCCAACACATTAACCCGTAGCATCCCCAGCATCAAAATCAACCCTTCCATCTCCTTCTCGGTCGAGACACTCGCCCTTCAGCGACTCAGTGCATTAGCTACTAAGTTAGCCTTCCCTGGGTGATAAGCTATATCTAAATCATAGTCTGTCACCATCTCCATACATATTCTCTGTTTTAGGTTCAAGTCTGGTTGAGTGAAGATGTATTTAAGGTTCTTATGGTCCGTAAACACTTGGACTTTTTCCCCCTAAATGTAAGACCGCCAAATTTTGAGTGCAAACACCACCGCTGCCATCTCCAAATCGTGAATGGGATAATTCTCCTCGTGTTTCCTCAGCTGTAGAGACGCATAATCAATCACACGTTCTTCTTGCATCAAGACGCAACCTAACCCCCTCTTGGATGCGTCTGTGAACACAACATATGACACTCCTGGCTGAGGTAGTACTAGCACAGGTGTACTCATCAATTTATCCTTCAAGCTCGTAAAGCTTGCCTCGCATTCTGCAGTCCACTCGTACTTCACATCCTTGCTCGTTAGCCGAGTCAATGGCTTAGCTAAGCTTGGAAAGCCCTTCACAAACCGACGATAGTAACCCGCTAACCCCAAGAAACTCCTGATTTCTATGGGTGTTCCCGGCCTTGGCCAATTTGTGATGGCCGCAACCTTTTCGGGATCCACTGCAACTCCTTCAGAGACCACATGGCCAAAGAACTCAATCTGCCTTTGCCAAAAAAAGCACTTGCTTAGCTTAGCAAACAGCTTCTGCTCCCTCAGTTTCTCCATCACCAACCTGAGATGCCCCTCGTGTTCCTCTGGACTTTTCGAGAACACCAAAATTCCATCAATAAAAATGATTACAAACTGATCCAAGAACTTATGGAACACTCCGTTCATCAGCTTCATAAACGCCGCTGGAGCATTTGTCAACCCGAGTGGCATAACCACGAATTCAAAGTGGCCATACCTCGTCCTGAATGCAGTCTTTCTAATGTCTTCCTCTGCAATAGGGATTTGATGATAACCCGATGCCAAGTCAATATTCGAGAACCATGATGCTCCCTTGAGCTGATCCAATATCTCATCGATTCGAGGTAAGGGGTACTTATTCTTTATTGTCACTTGGTTAAGCCCTCGATAATCAAAGAACAATCGGAAACTACCATCATTCTTTTTGACGAACAATACTGGTGCACCCCAAGGTGAGCTGCTCGGCCTAATGAATCCCTTCTCGATCAATTCCTCCAGTTGTTTTTTCAACTATGCCATTTCCATTGGAGCCATACGGTAAGGGGCTTTGGAAATAGGAGCGGTTCCAGGCTCCAACTCTATGGAAATGGTTCATTTTGCGTTGGCGGTAATCCGGTGAGCTTTTGGAATACATCTTCAAATTCTCGTACCACCGGAATTTCATCCAACAACACTTCCCGATCCGCACCAGCGACAGTGATCTTTGCTATGAACGACTCATATCCTTTCTCGACCAAGAATTGCTTCATACCCCTTGATTGGTAGCACGATTAGATCGCTAGGCATGTCCACATCACCTACTACAACTGACATACCTTGATAAATAGCATGCGACTTCAATATCGCACCACACGCCGCATGAACCATCCTGATGCTTTCCTCGATACCGTTCTCAAGGTTTTCCTAAAAAAGCTCCCAAGAGCTTGAGGATTTATTCTCAAGTAGCGAGCAGCATGAAATATCTGAATATCACATGCTCTGCAAGAATTTTCCATACTCTCTCTTTGGGGATGCATTTAGCTGGTTCAGTCAACTTTAGCCAGGATCTTTAACCAGCTGGGAGGACACTGAAATAGCCTTCCTATATGAATTTCTTGGTGATGATGCAGCAGCTCGATCAAGGGAGATACATTATAAGTGGGACAGGCTCATGAAATGTTGGCATATAAAAAGGGAAGATCAGATCCTAGACAGCTGTTCGAGTACGTTATATCAAGGATTGATGAACAACATGGATCTAAAGAGCCGAGCCGAGTGGACGAAGCTGGAACTGGTGACTCGACTTCAGCATTTATCAACACCACTACCTCAAAATTGATCAACACCACCACCTCATCATCGATCGTCACAGATTCCTGTTGTCGATCGACACCTCTTGATAGCCCTGAAAGATCGAGTTGCTATCACGACATTGATCAAACAATTATAGAGGATTTCATGGAGCTAGGGGATGAAAAACAGCCTATAAAATTAGGTCAAGACTTGAAGATGAAACTTGACGTCAATCAGGCCACTTCGGGAAAAATATCTGGAGACTTCACCAAAGGCTAACATCAATCAACAAACGCCTAAGGATATCTATCGTCACCCACCTGATCCTATCGATCGACACCGCCGACCCAACATCGATCGACACCCATCGTTGGACGAGCTTCCAGGATACACAGTTGAGCAGGAACCGATTGATAGGAGAATGCACAAGTCTGAGGCCTCACACCTTTCTGTCCCAGAACATCCACAACTACAAATCGCGTAGATGAGGCTGTTGGTTTTCACAAAAGAGTGAAGATGATACATGACCCTGTGAGGTTTTTGGTTCCCAGCGCTGTTTTTGAGGTTGAAGTTCCTATCCCACCAGATAAAAGTGTGCATTCGGATCCCTACATTGTGGTATTTGATGATCCTCTGCATGCAGTAGTTTCTCAAAGAGGATTGATGTATAAAAGTGACCTTAACCAAGAACCATCTGTAGTAGTATCGATAAACACCAACATTAGAGCATCGATCCACACTATTATTGGAACATCGATCAACACCAACATTAGAGCAACGATCGATACCCTTCAGCACAAAGAGAAAGAAACAGCCACGTCTGGGGGGAGAGCATAGCAAAGAAGGAGAAGAGCAGAGAGAAGAATAATTGGAAGAAGAGGAAAAGGACCAAGGGTGGTCCTAAGTTATCATTGATTTCCCATTTCTCAGATGGTGTGAGAAAATACAGAGTGCGCAGTAGATGCTTCTAACAATAGTTTTCGAAGCTTTGAGCACTCCTTATTACTAAGATGATAGACAAAGGAGAAGAGTCTATGAACGCTTTCACAAAAAGTTTGATGAAGCTGAAGAAAGAAGACATTGAGACTTGTTTTGGAGCAAGTTCACAATCTCATCCGGACTGAATCAGAGTTCCAAAACTCGAGCTAAAGACTATAACCAAGTGCTGAGTGGGAGGCAACCCACTATTTAGTAAGTTTAAATTTCGTAATTATTTATTTATTACTAATTTTGGATTTTATTTATTTACTACAGGATTTTATTTTTATTTTTAAAAAAGAGACCCGAGGAAGACAACTTGCGCTTAGCATCGACTGACACCTGATCAATGTCAATCGACGAAACATCACGAGCATCGATCGATTGCCACTTAACTGTGTGGATCAACACTCACCACCAGTGAGCAGGCATACCATTTTTCAATGTTAAATTTTGTCCTTATGATTTATTTCCCACCAATCTTAGACTGTATAACATTCAGGATATTGTTGTTTAAGTCTGGCGAAGGCAGTTAATGATGTTGTATTTTTTTTTGAGCTTTAATTTTATAATTTTTATTAAGTTTTTTCTAGTTAAGAAGGGGATTATAATCATATTTAAATATTTGTTTATTTTCTAACCATTCTATAGCACCATTCTAGACTTGTTGATTGCAAAGAGTACTAGAGATAACAAAGTGGATCATCATGCCACTATATCATACTTCCTTCGAAAGTTTGAAGAACTGAAGCTAACCTCCAACCTAATACTGACTTATTTTCTTGCTTTGGGGTTTGACATATATTGGATTGGATTCCTCTTGTACGTCTGAAAGGTAAAAGTTTGTGTGCTTCTTATTCCCTTTTCTCTCTCTCTCTCTCTCTCTCTCTCTCTCTCTCTCTCTCTCTCTCTCTCTTCTCTCTCTCTCTCTCTCTCTCTCTCTCTCTCTCTCTCTCTCTCTCTCTCTCTCTCTCTCTCTCCTCTCTCTCTCTCTCTCTTTCTCTCTCTTTCTTTCTCTCTCTCTCTCTCTCTCTCTCTCTCTCTCTCTCTCTCTCTATTTCTCTCTCTCTCTCTCTCTCTCTCTCTATAAAAAAAAATTGAGATGATTCCTTCTGCAAGTCTGTAGGTACAAGTCATTACACCTCTTGTTCCCAACTCTCTCTCTCTCTCTCTCTCTCTCTCTCTCTCTCTCTCTCTCTCTCTCTCTCTCTCTCTCTTCTCTCTCTCTCTCTCTCTCTCTCTCTCTCTCTCTTCAGCATCTATTTAAAGGCTTAAAAGATTGCGATGACTTCCCCAGATGCAGCCAAGTCAACTGCGAGAGTAATGAAGTCTCTTCAACATCGATGACCCCATTATTCAAATTCGGAGGAACGATCACACATTGTTGAAAGCGAGGGATATGGAACATTAATGATGACCCCAATATTCGCCTACAACCTTGTTATAAAAAAATCAAAAATAATATGGCATGATGGACTGTATCAGCATCATAGTCCATTAAGTTTGAGATAAAAAAAATCCAGAGAAGAGTGAAAAAAGGAAAAATAGGGATCAGAGAAGACTTTATGCCTAGTTGTCGAGAACTGTAGAGGTAAGAATGCATGTGTCCTTTGATCGATACTCCCAGGGTAAAGCCTGCACTTTTATTTCATGCAAAGAAATGAAATCAGTAGAGGGTGAGTCAAATTAGTATTTGCTAAGTTTCTGGTAGAATGGAATTGGTTGCTCTACTAGGATAAGGTATATAAAGTTCCTCTGTGATTGATTTGGTAGGATGTGGTTGCAACAATGTAGGGTGACAGTTGTACTTAGACATTATGTGAGTCTCGCTTTTCAAAACCTCTTTCACAGCCTTTGTTTGCTTGAGGACAAACAAAAAGTTAAGTTTGGGGGAGTTGATATGCCAAGGATTTTACCTATTCTACATATGATATATAAAGTATTATCAGAGTCTTTTATATTCATTTGGTACTGTTTTAAAGTATTTACAGGTCTAGGTACTCATTGGAAGCAATTGGAGCTTATGGGCTATTTTGGAGCATTTAGGATGCTCAGCCAGAAACTCAGAGTCTGATCCAGTCTATGCGTGAACCATCGATTGACGTCACACACTATTCGTTAATCAACAGCCAAGTCAACTGCGAGAGTAATGAAGGCTTGAGAAATTATAAGTTTACCCAGAAGTTCCATCATTTGCAAGACAAGTCTCTGGCCGAAATTTAGACTATTTATTAAGGTTTCCTATCTTAGTTTGAACCTGAGCCTAGAGGACCTAAGGGAGAGTTGTCTTCTAAGTTTCACAAGAAGTTTCTAGCTTTAAGAGTTGGAACACCTTGTTACACCCTAGAGAGAGAGAGATCTGATCATCATTACAAAGAAGATCTTAATCTCCTTATATTTTTACACATTTTATTATATGCAATTTATTCAGACTTTAATCATATTCTTTATTACCATGTCTGACTGGTTCATTTTTAGATTTAGGGTTATTCAATGGTAGTAATGTATTCTGATTTTATAGAATTGTTAGGGTAATCTTCTTGGTTATTTGCTTAAGTTTCTCTTAATGCTATCTTGAATTTGATCACCTCAGTCTTAGAAATTAGGGTTCTATAGCGCAAGCGAGAGCCTGGTTATAACATGTATCATATCTTAAACAATCTAAATAACCGATAACAAACAAGAGTTGAATTGGAAATTTAGAGAACCCATCAAACCACGAAACCAACATTGCTTAGAATGAGCGTCGATCGATACCACCTTATGGACATTGATCAACACTCAGTAGAGATGCGCGAGAGCGATCTCCTAAACCCTAAGTTTTGAGTTCGAGAACGATGCTTAGTCAAAGCCCTAGCAATCTATTAGTTTCATTACATGATCCTACCTGAAAATGTCCCCTAAGTCTAATCGCTTAAACTTAATCTTCACAAACTAAATCAATCTTGAAATAACTTTTATTATTATTATTATAATTAATTTATCTTAATTTGATAACAATAAGTTTATTGTGCAATCCTAGAGTCTCTGTGGATTTGATCTCTAAGTACTACACTGAACCTCTTATTTAAGAGAGTAAAAGTGGGAAATAGGTTTAATTTGAAAGTAAAATAAAACATCACATCACTTATGAAGGAGAAGAAACTTATAGCTTTCTTTAGTGGAAAGCTTGGAGGAGCTACTCTGAATTATCCAACGTATGACAAAGAAATCTATGCGCTTGTCATGGCCTTGCAACCATGGGAACACTATCTTGGCCTAAGGAGTTCATCATCCACACAGACCATGAGTCCCACAAGTATCTCAAAGGGACAATAGAAACTGAACAAGAGACATGCTAGGTGTATTTTATTCATTGAAACATTTCCCTATGTGATCAAGTAAAAGAAAGGTAAGGAAAACATAGTTGATTTACCATAGTTGCTGATGCACTATCTAGAAGGTATGTCATCTTGTACACTCTTGAAACTAAGTTACTTGGATTTGAAGAAATCAAATATCTATACACCACTGATTTCTGATTTTAAGGAGATATATACTTCTTGTGAAAAGTTTGGACGTTGTAACTAGTTCAAGAATGATTGTTTTCTCTTCTTTGAAAATAAAACTATGTGTGTCTAGCTCCTCTTTGAGAGATTTGTTTGTCAAATAAGCTCATGCAAGTAGATTAATGGGACATTTTGGCGTGGCTAAGACAATGAAAGTAATGCAAGAACACTTCTTCTTGCTACACATGAGGAGAGATGTTGAGAAGACTTTTGAACGATCTGTAACTTGCAAACATGCTA
>CAJHQP010007542.1:0-31757 GCA_905132765.1 Moricandia arvensis | reverse complement strand
TAACTCTATGGTTTTTTGGTCAAGCGTTTGACTAAATTCGTAAGTTCACTATATTAACTAAATCAACTGCTCGTTGTTTCTAGCACTTCGCTCAGCAGAATAGATTCCAGGTAGTAGACCATTGCTCTCGCTTGCGCCTAAACTTCCCTATTATCGAGGGTTTTGTTAGCTTACCTATAGAACCAAGTTATAAACACAATTCTATTAATAGATTAATAATGACGCGAACATTATATTGTTTGGTCTAATCACCATACCATTAATAACTTAATTAGTGATTACGTACTCAGACATAAATCAAGTAAGAATAGTATAGTCTGAATAAAATGCATAGATAAAATATATTATTGGGGTTTCAATTAAATATCTCTAAGGAGTTTTATGAATCTTCTCCCAGAATAAATTTGGTGGCAATACCATCACAGACGACACCCAGGACCTAGAACCTTATTTTGGTGCATACATAAAGTATAATATAAACCTAAAGTATAGGGTTCAAAACTCGTCCACGGGTAATCTGGTATTTGTGTTATGTCATCTAACTTGGGGCTTGGAAAGTTGGCTCTCGCGAACTGGACATTGATCGATGGAAGATGTGCACATCGATCATCTTGGGTCATGTACATGGTCGGAACGCTACCCGTTTTTTGTTTTTCCCATTCCGATGAATGGGTATTTGTACTTCGACTCTCTCATATCATCAGCTTACGGATTTTATTCTTCCTCTAATTTCCAAAGCTCCAAGGTATTCATATAATTTCAAAAATACTGGGACGTGTAAAGATCAAAACATAGCTAGACACACATAACCGACCTAAATAGAGTCCTATAACAATGGTCTAAAACTGGGTAATAATAGGCTTTACAGTCCTACGTAGCTAAAGACTATAACAAACGAAAAGAATATATCAAACCTGGTGGGAATACCTTACTATTAGGTATGTTTTAAATTAATTTTATTCTCATGATTTTAATATTTATTTTCGTATTATTTTCTTTATTTGCTGGTAAAAAAAAAGAAGAAGAAGGAAGATCAAGAACACCAGTCGGTTCGATCGACGGACGAAACACCATCGGGTCGATACGGGCTCACCATCGGTAGACTCAATTATTACATCAATCGCCACTAGTAATGAGTCTGTGTATTTTTGACTTTCTGTTACTTTACTTATGTTTTATTTTTTCACACCTAACCAAGAAGAGATATCATTAGGGAAATGTTACTGGAGAGTGGGGAAGGTTTATAATATTGCTTTTTATTTTGGATTTTTTATGAGTTCAGAAAGGATTAATGAATAGATTTAAATTTTTTACTTATTTATCTAACCATTCTATAGCATCATTCTAGATTTGTTGATTGCAGAGAGTACTATAAGATACGCAAAGGTGTATATCATGCCACATATCACACTTGCTTAGAAATTTGAAAGGAACCAGAAGGGCTAACCTCCAATTGCTTTTTGCTTGCTTTGGAGTTTGACATACATTGGATGGTGATTCTCTTGCAAGTCCTGAAAGGGTAAAGTCTGTGTGGTCTGATTCCTGAGATGATTTCCGGGAGAATGGAGAGGGGAAGGTAAATTACCTGTGACGCCATTATTCGCGAGGGGTAATGAATTACATGTGTCACCATTATTTGCCTAATTGTCAAAATAATAAAAAGCGAGAGAGAGAGAGAGAGAAGAGAGAGGAGAGAGGGGAGAGGAGGAGAGAGAGAGAGAGGAGAGGAGGAGAGAGAGAGCGAGAGGAAGAGAGAGAGAGAGAGAGAGAGAGAGAGAGAGAGAGAGAGAGAGAGAGAAGAGAGAGAGAGAGGAGAGAGAGGAGAGGAGAGAGAGAGAGAGAGAAAGAGAAAGAGCAGGAGAGAGAAGAGATAAAGAGAAAGATGAACAAGTGGATTTGTATTACATGATTATTCATGGACTTAAAAAAATATATAATATACAAGAGATTCAGAGAGCGAGAAAGAGGGAAAGGGGAAGAAAGGGTCAGAGAAGACTGCATGTTTGTTCGATATATTACAGGGGAGATTCCATGTATCTCTTATGATACTCCAAGGTAAATTATACTATTTTAATTTTATGCCAATACAATGAGGTTGTAGAGGGCGGTGAGTCAGCTAGTATTTTGTAAGTTGTTTGGGTAAATAATGGATTTGGATGCTATAAACAAGGATAAGGTATATAAATTTATCTAAGATTAACAATTGTTGATGTGGTTGCAACATAGTAATGATGATAATGAATTAGATGAGATTTTGTTATCCTGAATTCATCTCAATATTGAAGTCTGTAAAGTTCTCAAGCTTATGTGTCTTGCATCGATCGGACCGGGCATTCTCCAAAGACGAAGTTCTAAGTCAGTAACTAGAACTGCTTACCAGCCAAAAAATATATTGGATTTTCTTTTATAGCGTCGTTATTAATCGAAACCACTTGTCTCGATGTCCATTAAGAGTCCTATATATCTAGGAGGGGATATGATGGCTAAGTTCTATTTAAGACGTTAGAGTTCATTTGTATGTGAGAATCGAAGTAAAAACAAGGGATTGTGTAAGTGTTACCGATTTGTAAGGTGTTTAGCCTCATTCACGCGAGTATGTATGCGTATTGAGATTTAGATCTGTAACTGCGATATAACTGTTTGATGTTTCCAGACTAGAGTCACTTTTCATCTATACGATAGATATTTTACGTGCAGAATATGGTTCTTCGAGTGTGTTTACGACGTCATCGGCCGGCTAAAAGTACTGGGAGGATTTTTCTCTCTGAGGGCTAAGATAGCAATTTTACGTATCACATGAGAAACGTGTAGAGAAGTTTTCAGCATTTTAGGGTGAATTTCTCATCTCGACGTCTTGTGACAAGAAATGAGTTTGGTTTGTTTTGTAGAATGGTGATTGTCGCAGCTAGAAAGTTCGTTTGACATTTAGCGTGATTAATTAAAAGAGTCTTTCGTCATTGCAAATGGTTTGTTTGGGCGTGAAGCCGAGGTTTCTGATCGAGATATTTTGTAGGACCTAGAGAATGTTTTGTGAGTGCACAAGGTTTGTTGCTGTAAAATAAAGATTTATCTGCTATGATTTCTGTTTTCTAAGGTTATAGCGATACTATTTGCGGTAATGAGTACATCGTCATGGCGCTTTCTAAAACAAATAGCGGATTTGTTGTTTTGGCCGTTAAGTGATGGATGGAGCAGTCGGCTGCTCGAGATGTATTCGAGGTGCCTATAGTGTATAGAGTCTGTCTTCTCGGCTGGATAGCTCAAGGAAGTTGTATGGGTGCAGGTTCAAGAGTGCTGCAATGTACAATTCGTGTAACATTAAGGAGCATGTCTAGTTTAGAATTTCTCTCCATAGGGGAAATGTCGCTCCAAATCTCTCGGATTTAGGAATTCGACGGGAAGGTCTGATATACATGATTTTCATATATCTTACCTAATAATATATAAAGTATTTTTAGAGTCTTTCTATAGCATTTTGTAATCTCGATTTTTAGAGTATGTTACAGTCAAGGGTATTCATTGGATAACAATTGAGATTTTGGGGCTATTTGGAGCATCTGGGATGCTCAGCAGACAACTGCAGAGAGTCGGCATGCCGCAAATTTCATGAGGGACATCGGTCGACGTCAAGCTCACTGCGTGCGATCGATGCGATAAACAGCGTCTCAACGTCGACAGAACGCAGGATTGGTGAAGGCTTGAGAAATTACAAGTTTTACCCAAAAGTTTCATTATTTGCAAGACAAGTCCCTGGCCGGACATTTGACTATTTATTAGGGTTTTCTATCTTAGTTTTAACCTAAGCCTAGGAGATCTAAGAAAGAGTTGTCTTCTAAAGTTACACAAAGAGTTAGAACACATTGGTACATCTACTGGAGAGAAAGATATGATCATCATTACAAAGAAAATCTTGAACTCCTATATACTTTTTACTCAGTTTATTATATGCAATTTATTCAGAATTTATTCATGTTTTTTATTGCTATGTCTGAGTAGTTCACTGTTTAGATTTAGGGTCATTGAAATGGCTAATAATGTATTGCTGATTTTATAGAATCGTTAAGCTAATCTTCTTGTTTCTTTTTTAAGTTATTCTTAATGCCCTAAGTTGAACTTGATCACCTCAAAATTATAAATTAGGGTTGTATAACGCAAACGAGAGTTTGATTATAACCTGAAATCTATCTTAAACAATCTAAATAACCAGTAACAAATGAGAGTTGAATTGGAATTCTAGAGAAACCATCAAACCGCGAAGCATGTACTACTTAGAAATAAAAATGGGAAATATGATTAATTTGAAAGTGAAATAAAAACACCCACATCAAATTTCGCGTTGTTGCCGGAGACTCTTTCTTATTGCCATTAGATTTCGTTTAGAATATTGTCTAGATTTTTACTTTACTATTTGCTAAATTATTCTTTCCCTAAACTTCATGATGCAGGTACTTAAAGGAGAGAATATGGATTCAGGAAAATTACCATCGATCGATAGAGCTCATCCAGAAACGATCGACGTTAGTCCATTGCTTTCGGGGCGACACCCTTCCCTTGCCAATCGATCGATACCGAATAGCCGGAAGCAGGTAAGTATGCCTTTAATGATTCTGATGATAAGAGAGTAGTCTTTATTGAACCAATGAACAATAGAAGCAACGAAGCAAGCCAACTAATTAATTATCATTGGTATTTAATCCCCAATCAAATAGCTAAATCTCGAAAGAATGAGATAAAGCATTAATTGAAAATGCTCGAATACCTAAACCCCCAGCAGAACCTATTACAATAGGTCGCGATTCGATTATCAGATAGCAATACTGGAAGCTCTGAGCTTGACATCGACTTCCTAATTATGGCGCGCAAAAAACCGGTTCAGTGGTTTTCCCTATCGAACACCTGAACGATCACATCGAGATGTTAAAAGACATGGTGAACGACGATTTCAATAGCTGCAACCTTTTCCCTTTCTCCGTAGAAGGTGACACCAGGAGTTGGCTGAACCAGCTACCACCAGGATCCCTGAACTTGTTGGGAAGATATTAGAAGCGCTTTCATCAATCACTTCTTTTACAGGAGAGATACTGGAAGCAAGGAGAGAAATATCCACATTCATTCAAGGTAGCCGGCGAATCGTTTAAAAAAAATCCTGGACGAGGTTCAAGAGCTACCAACTTTCGTGCCCGCACCATGGATTCTCAGAACCTCACTCATCAACACTTTCTATAGAGGACTAAACCTAGACTATCAAACCATCCTTGATAAGCCAGGCGAGGGGAACTTTGGGCACCCGAAGCCGTTCAGCGCTAAAAGGCTGATTAGAAAACATAGCTTTAGGTAGAGGTTTTCGAAAAGTGGGACACCAAAAAGAAGGAACCACCAATGTTTCGCAGAGGAGAAGCACTCGATCCGAGTTAGAAAAAATCTAGCAGCAGTTGCGACCCTTTGGACGGACATGGCTTGTCGGCGACATTATGCTGAGGAAGATTCCCTTTCTTCCGACTTCGAAAAATGAATTGAATTCTCTGATGTGATGAACCTGAACGATCTACGATTTAGGGAAGCACTGGAAATTTTGCAAGCAACTACGATAATACTTTGAACAATATAATAGCCACCGACCTCAATGAGAATTAGATCTTATATACTCAGAGATGACAGAAAAAATTTGAGACTCTGAGCGAACACATTAGGAGAATCCACAACCAAGTTGCGAGTACGCTATGTCGATCAGGAGAGAGGATGGATTTTTACCTGGTAAAGCAGACGTAACCCCATGAGCCATTGCAATGTCGTAGCTTTACGAAGCCGTAGGCAGTTCACCCCTGGCGTATAAGAAAGCATCCCCATCGATGAATTTGAGAAAATCGCAACAAATGAAAAACGAAAAATCGCATCCCATTATACGAGAAAGATCCCAATATCTCCCCTCAAACGACATATTAGACCAAAATGACAACCTTGACGAATTAATTGTGAGGCCTATGGGAAAGAACACAGACGCATGAGACATCTATCGACACCCCTAACCGGCTATCGATCGACACTCTGAGTCTATAATTGATCGACGCTCTGATGCGAGAATTGATCAACGCTCTGACCTAGAGCCAACCGAACCAGTTATGACAAAGATCTACAAATCGAAACCCCCCCTTTCCTCCAAAAAGCAATATGCAAGAAAGCGTTTGACAAAGTAAACATCGCGATGCCACTAAGCGATGCTATTCACATCTCGTCTGCCATTAGGCAGTACGTGAAAGATGCAACATCACGAGGATTCCATGAATCAGAACACTGCGTGATGATGGTATCCAAAGAACGGAGCAAAATCATTCAAGGAAAAACTCCATTCAAACTCCATGATCCCGGTAGTTTCGTTTTGGATTGCACTATTAACGATGAGAGATTTCAGAGATCCCTCTGCGATTTAGGCTCAAGTGTCAACCTGATGCCTTATTTCATTGCAGTCACTCTCGGGCTAACACAGTTTCAACCTACCAGAGCCACTCTCGTTTTAGCTGATAGATCCACTAGAATTTCGGAAGGCGTACTTTGGGACGTTCCCGTACGCATTCACCCGATTCATAAATCACTTTCTCCAAAACCGCCAAAACACACACGAGTACACACTCGAATATCTCCCAAATTTTGGCTGATTTTGCTCGTTTTTGAGTCTAGATCACTCGATTTTACCCTTTTTATTTGTTTAGTTCATTCAATCACTCAATTATCAAGGTATGTTCTCCAAATCTCTTAGTTTAGGGAACTTTTTAGGGTTTAAGGAAAAAATGAATCTTTTGTGGATTAGGTCAGAATTTAGGACGTTTTAGGGTAATCGAGTTACTAGATTAGGGACTATATATCATCTTTACACATGATTGCACGATTTGAGTTGATTTTTTTGATTTCGTAATCCTTGATCCGCGATGCACCATAGATCGATGTCCATGAGTCGCCTTTGATCGATGGTCATGAGGTTCTGTCGATCGATGCCCATGCGGTGTCGTCGATCGACAATAGCTCTTGTTCTCGATTTCAATTATAATTCCTGGTTTTCTTTTAAATTGCATATCGTATAGGACAAATGAAGACTTATCAATGGTTACTTAGTCTGTGGGGATGGTTGGTTTAATGGATAACTACCAAAGAAAAGGGTTCCTATATGTACAAGAAGATGGAAATGAGTTCAAGGAAGCTGGCCTAAGTGTATAAGAGCTGGAGAAAGTATATGGTAGCTGGGAACAGATCGGTGTTAGCTCAGCTCAAGTGTACCAGCTCGATGAGCTGGATGTACTAGATCAGTTAGCTGGGAACAGCTCGGTCTTAGCTCAGATCAAGTTTATCAGCTCGATGAGCTGGATGTACTACCTCAGTCAGCTGGATCATCTGAACCGATGAGCTAACAAGCTCCGTAGATGTGGCAAATGTATGAGTTAGCAATTACTAGGATAGATTAGTATCTTACTAGGATGTTGGTAGAAGGGTTTAGGGAAATGGAACCTCGGATCAGTGTGACTAGAACCATTCCAAGGATTGTTCTACAAGTTGAATGGTGGTAAGATAACTGACAAAGGCATAGACAATTGGACCGAACAAGTTCCAGATGGGTTATAAATCAATGGTAATAGAGAATATTCTGCTGCGTATTGTTCGAAATGATCTAAGATAGGAAATGACTAAGTTGGTCATAAGATAAGGTCTAAGATAGCCCTTGCCTTTAGGCAAAATTATATATAAGGGTGAAAAAAATGAGAGGTTCGGCCAGGGTGTGGCTAGAATGACGAAGGACTTCGAACGCGGCTTAGACAACCGGGATGGGTCCCTTCACGCCCCCCTTCTAGCTGCAAACTGTGGGAACTGAAATTCGCACTATCGATTTTAGTGAGCGGGAAAGCAAGGAATAGATTACTTTCCTTGAGGTCTGAATTCTCTGTGAGAGCCAACGACAAGTGACCAAATAAACACAGAAAATACATAAAAATAACAAAATGAATTTAGAAAAATATATCTTTATGTAAAATACGCGTAAGAGCGTTGTAATCATTACAATATATTATAAAAGCTTCAGATTCAAGTGCTATAAGCGAGTTCCCTCGTTCTAACCACCGAAAACCTTAAACCTAGGTTAGTCGCAAACTCGATAACAAAAGACGAAAAAATACGAAAAATGTTTTATTGATTTTGGACTGAATCTTATGAAAAGATGCCTACATACCCCTTTCAAAGATCAATCCGAACGTAGTTCAATTAAAGAGTGGAACAAGAGGTCGAACTGCATGTTCTAGTTTGTTTAGTAATTAAGTGCACAACATAGAAACCAAGCATGTTAAGATTACTAAGTGAAGAGAGTTCTAAGAGTCTAAAAAATCATCATGCGCTCCTCGCCTTGACTCCCCTTATATATGCCTCCAAGGTCGGTCGTCTTTCGTTTTCTACCCTTGATTCAAGATTATCTCTTTGCGGATCTTCCTTATCCTCTCAGTTTTCATGATTATCCTGGAAACTTTACATTTATCTTCCTTTCCATTAATATTCTACGAAAATCAAGTAAACTGTCATTATGGTTTGGGCGTATTCTCTTCTAAAATCGAAGTGGGCTTTGGCCGTACTTAAACGTTTTTACAATTTCTTTCAGAGAAATCACCTTCGATATGATGTTTGGTTCTATAGGATGGTGAAAAAAAACGTATACTTGATATAACAATGGTGTTAATTTAACCATTATCTTTTCATAAGATTGATTCGAGATTCTACGAGAAAACAAGTATTTGCTATTTTTATCTTGAAATTTTAACGGTAATTCCAATAGAGACGAAACAAGAGACGGTTCGACCGAGACGAAACGAGGTTGATTATGCTTCATGGCGAAAAGGAGAAGGAGGCTTGGCCGCTTTCTGACGACGAGGATGAGTCACAGTTATCGCCCGCTGGCGACAAGACACGGAGAAGATGGTCTTGTCGCCTGGTGGCGACGAGGACAAGCCAGATTCGTCACCTTCTGGCGCCGAGACACGGAGAAGATTCTCTCATCGCCACCTGGCGACGAAGAAGAGCCAGAGTCTTCGCCTGCTGGCGACGAGACACATAGAAGATTGACTTGTCGCAAACTGGCGACGTGGACAAGCCGGAGTCGTATGCGACAAGACACGGAGAAAATGGTCTCGTCTTCAGCTGGCGACGAGGATGAGCCAGAGTCGTTGCAAGAGGGCAATGAGAGAGTGTGGCCTCTTTCTTTTGTTCTCATTATCTCCGTTGATTGCTCCGTGAACTATTAGAACTACTTGGTTCGTCTTATGTAAGCTTATCCGTATAGATCTCCTGAAGGTTGTCTTTTGTAAGATTATCTTATAGATTTTCCTATAATGTTTTTCCAGGAAAACTTCATGAATTTTGTCTTGTGGCAGATTGTTTCGTAAAACTTTTATTTATCGCAAAAACATTCCGCAAGCAAAATAAAAACATAGAGTATAATTGTATTTCAATATAAACACAAGAATACACATTTAAAATATGTAGATGTAAATCTTACAATTTGGGGAGGAGGATTTGAAAATCATAAATCAGAATACCTAAAAAATAAGATAAAATCCATGTTCAGGATTGCTTTAAGTGCGAGTCATACGTGTGCCGGGCCTAGCGAATTAGTAAAAATTTGGAAGATTAATCCATGATTAACTGGATACTATTTGTAGAGGTTTCTACATGTATGTGTGATTATATTTTATATTTCATCTACGAAGCACTAATACACTCTGGGTATGATGGTTAATTTGTTTTTTCTTCCTTATCAAAACACCCGAGTTCGAGTGAAGTTGGTCCCGAGTTTGCTCTTTTCTAATTTAATTTTAGTGAAAGGCGAAATTTTTGTTTTTATAAAGGTGAAATTGTTATCTCAAATCTTCTCGTTACTTCGCCCTGCGTTTTTTCAGAATGAAAACATGTTGTCTCCAGATTTTCTCTATAATTTTCTTCTCGTTTTACCATTTTCTCAGGTCTAACCAAAACAAACTCGTTGTTAACTTCAATTGAAAAAGTAATGAAGTTTTATACAAATATACGCTTTTCTGACCGATTAGGCTTAATTCGCCACGATGGTTGGACGCCAAGCATATAACCGCCTGCCAAGCGGCCACCTTAGCCAGGTTTTAGAACATGGGATACATTTAAAACAAAAAAAAAACATACGACAAAAAAAAATTATATTTTAGTAGACTTCTCATGAAATATGTTCTGTTTAGTATACTTCATTTGAACTTTAATAGCCATAACTTTTTAACAAACTATTCTATAAAATAATTATTAGATCTCAAAAATCTGTACATAAAGAAACGGTGAAAATAGCTTTAAATTAAAAAAAAATAAAAAAAATTATAAAATAAAATAGTAGCAACGTAAACAAATTTGTATCCATAACTTCATTTGAATGTAAAGAAAATTACATATTGAAAATATATAGATTTAAATCTTATATATTTGGAAAGAGGAGATGAAAATCATGAAAGAGAATACTAGCATCTAACAATACTAAAAGTTGGATATACTCAAAGGAGAAGGTGTCCACGTCATTTTAAAAATCAGCCAATGAGAGAGTCCGATTTTGCCATGTCACCATTGCTTTCTACTAAAGAAGACTGAAACTGGATTTTCCGTGTGGGCTTTTAATTTTTTCTATGGCTCATATTAAATAAATAAGCCTAAACCTATGTTCAGTCGGGAGTGTAGTCATACTCCGTCTCTTCCACTTCGTCTTTCCAATCCTTTCCTCTTTAATCGTTGTTACCGCGACTCTTACTTCATCAATCAACGATGTTCTTTACTCACTCCTTTATTGTTTCCTTCCACCTTCCATTGATTCTTTTCCTATATAAATCACATCGTCTGAACTTAAATCCACCAAAATTAAAAACCTCCGATGAAGAAGCTCAAGCTATGGCCATGATATCCAACGGAAAGTCTCAAGTCTCCATCGGGAAGAAAAGATATTTATCGTGATGCTGATCGAAGTTTAACAATCTCTTTCTCCCACACCTCTGTTCTCACTGTCACTGACGATATCTGCCTCTCTATTCAAATCCATTCACATGAAAATTTCCAAGCTAACTGTGGAATTTAGGGGTGACCTCTACGGTAATGTTAACATATTTTTTTGCTTCGCTTTTATTTACATGAAGTGATCTGCGTAGGCTTTTACACATTATTGAATTTCTAATTTTTCTTACCATGTTGTACACATTGTTGGCCACATGAAGCTACTCAATGGTCAGTCTCTCATTGATTGGTCTGTGCTTTACAAAGTGGAAATAGCAATCAAACGGCGTGTCTTTGTTTATGAGAGTATGTTGCTTTTACTAATTAAAATCACGAACCCGTCTGTTTTCAATAATTTTATGCGTCTCCCATACAAAATTTGAAATTAATCCATCATTATTTATCACTTACAAGGGACCTATCATGAAATACACCAACAGTGCCAACAGTTCGTTGTCTTTTAGTCACTATATGTGTTGATTTTCACTTAACGTTTATGTTGCCGTTTGGTCAAACAGTTTTCCTGACATCTATTTCAAATGACTAAACAAAAATAAACAGAGAACCTTGCCCTCAGTTCAGTGTCATCGTCACATGTTTTTATGGACTACAATGCCCAACCCACCATAGATTACTTCAACTGGTTAGTGTTTGTAGAGCCCAAAGGCTTATAATTGCCAGCTCCAAGTAATATTCTAATTCAGCCTCTCTTTTGTGACTCTGACCAATCTTATATTTGTATATTGTCTCAGGTAGGGTTCTAACCCAGATATTGCAAAGCTGGTGAATGCCGAAGAGGTTACTAACGCTGAGATAATGACAGTTCGTCAAGATAAAATTATAGCTCTAGATAACTCACTCGGAAAAAGAGGCTTATTATGTAGGTCACTTGCATTTATCCCATTGCAAGAAGGTCTTTAGAATGCGTATCCACATTCTACAATTGATGATGTTCAGCGACTGCTTCGTATTATATTGCCTGAAGCGACTATAAAATAAGGCCACCAAAGGACCTTCTTCGTTAATGTGCCCAAAGTTTGGCAACCTTGACATATCCAGGTGTAGCAAAGTATGAACTCTAACCTCTAAAACCATTTACGTCTTGACTAAAATTTGCCTTTAGTTCCCTCTTGATTCAATTACTAAGATCTCTATCTACGACAATAATGACCAGGATGTTTTCGTCTTACTTGGTAATGTAGACCGTGAGTTAACTGGAAAGCATACCTCAGAAATAGTTGACAATGACATTGAGGTAATTTGACAGAAAGTTATAGAACTCTCAAGTCATGTAAACTAATTTTATTTTTCCAGTAATGTTAGGCTAATCCAGATGTTGGTGCTGACCCTGAGATGCATGCCCTCACAAGCTTTAATTGATATCATTGGTCAAACACACAAGTTTAGGGTCAAAATGTCAGAATACGACATCTTACGAAAGCTCAGACTATGACTGTTATGAAGATTGTCCCTGCAGTATTTTCGCCCACCGTTAATAACTCCACCCAACGTCCCACTTGCCGCCAAATCGAAGTGGCCTTGCCTTCTGAAAGTGATGTGGGTGCATCTTCCAAAAGTTGTGGATACGATGCTGATGAAGGAAACGAAGTACCAGTAACAATGATGAATTACAGAAAGCAAAGCGTTCTAAACATGTGAAAAAGAGCAACCACCACTCATACATTTCCTTTTTCAGCTTAAGCTTTTACTTAAAATTCACCTTTCAGTGTTGCTTTAGTTAAGTATTTGCAAACAGTTTACTTATTTAGTTAAGTATTTGTAAACAGTTTTTTTTTTGTAACAAGACTCTACAAAAAAACTCTACTTCTGTAACATGTTCCAGATCGCATCTTAAACCACCAGTTAACCCGTTTTCTAAGCCATCTGGAACGGAATGGGAAACTATCTCTACCCACCCTCTCGATACTTGGAGGTAAGACAAATTCTTATCTAGCTGATTCACCCAAAATGTTTATACATCATATTTAATTATCAGTTATTACAAATTTATACGAAGGTCTGGGGGGAATATTACACATCATTTTATTAGCAACAAAAAGAAAAAGAGAGTTAATAATTCTGTTGTTAACCCAAAATACACAGACAATTCAGTCAACCTTATTCAAGCCTAATACGATTAAAATTATATCAAATACTAGATATGAGGATTGAACTTAAATCCATGGAGTAATAGTTAAAGGAAAAAGGAACTAACCAGTAACCAAAACATATTTAATCATGAACCTATTAGAATGTTTTTAAATGCATTTGTAGTATATATTTAGACAGGTTATATAAAAAACCATTTGAGGTTTGTAACATTTTAACAACAATTATGTAGTTTTGTTTAAAAAATCGTCATTTTATTTTAAATAATAATTCATATGCTATCTATGTCATGGTATGTATTTTATGTGTTTGTGGTATCTTACAAAGACAATGTGTTTTAAAAAATATTTGGAAAATATAACTTATTCCTCTATTTCAAAGTATGTCAAATTTCATACAAAGAGACTAAGGATTTGAAGATTAAGCATTAAGCACTGCCTACTCACTAAAAACATGACTTGAGCCTAGAGACATAGGAAGCATATTAATTCCATGAAGTTTAAAGAACAAAACAAATCAAAAGTCTATGTGCCCGCATTTAACTCACTTAACAAAATTATATTTTTGATTTAATATGTCTAGATATTATATTACAAATGCATTTAAAAACTTTCTAATAGGTTCATGTAATATAATATCTAGATAGGTTATACATAAACCTATTTGAAGTTTGTAATATTTAAACAACAATTATGTAATTTGTTAAGTAACTTTTACATTTATTCTACATAAATAAATATGATATATATGTCATGATATATAGTATTTCATGTTTTTCTGGTATCAGCTAATGTGGTTAAAACTGTTTGGAAAGATGTAACTTATTTTCGCACCAAAAGAGATATAACTTATTTCCTTCTTCTAAGCAAGTCAAGTTGTTGCCAAAAAAAACAAGTCAAGTTTCACACAAAGAAGTTTTTTTTTGGATAAAGACACGCAAAGAAGATTAAGAATGCAAGTATGAGGATTAATGAGCGTCTGCTCACCAAAAAAAATGATTTAGCATATATATATATATATATATATATATATATATATATATATATATATATATATATATATATATATATATATAATATATATATATAATGTAAATGTTGTTTGGATCAGGGTAAATACGAAATGTTATTTGTTAATAGTTATTCTTATTCCTCTGCATTTAGTCACAGTGATTTTGAAGTTTAACTTTCCTCCCGAATCCCGACTAACCACCTACGTAGTCACTCCAAATTAAGTTCCTTATTTATAAATCATAACTCTCTAAATGCATATATGTAGTGTAATATTTAGATTTAGCTTATCCATATCATACGATATGAACTTCATAATACTGAAACAAAATAACTTTATAGATTTAGTTTCAATAAAATATTATTTTCTAGATTTTTTTAAAAAGTTATTAAATTTTATAAGGAAATATTTAAGCATAGAATACAGTGGAGGCTCACTTCATTAGAAACTCTAAGCATTACTCCCTTGAATGGTTATAAAGACAAATCCTCCTATTTAAACGGGACAAAAAAAAACTTCAAACAATTCTGATGGATGATAAATAAAATGAGGTCGTCCTCTCGGATCCAGACCAAACCAAAAAGTGTATCATTATTCTCAGTTATCTAATTTTTTGCCATAATTTTCTTAAAAAAATTAAGTGTTCTTAGCTTATGTCTATACTTTGTAGTTCATGAAAGAGAAATATGTGAACGACCAAAATGGAAACTGAAATTGTGTGACTCTAAGTGACAATTTGATTACAATAAAATAATACAACCTTTATCAACTTAAACTTATCGAGCTAATCAGCTCATTTTTTTCAACTCTAGGTGGGTGTGATATTTATGACCTTTATGATATAGAAATCGTTAGAAAACATCTTTCATCTTTAATCGTTTTATGATTATTACCTCTAGCTAAACATACCATCCACAACTCCAAAAATAATTATCATGAAAACAAAACTGAAACAACTTTCCCTCCTCTCCTAAACTATCTTCGTTTTCTGAGTTCAGTCTTTGTATCTTACCAAACCAATAAAAGAAAATTTATTACAACAAATATGTGCAGTTATAAAGCTACATGTTACACAGAACAAATAAGTGCATCTCACCCCCATTTTACTATATCTTACACGTTAAAGAGTTTATAAATTCAAAATGATTCTACAATAATATTCAGCGAACATATTTAATTATAAAATTTAGAAGAAAAAAAATTATCCGCGCGTAGCGCGGAAAACGATCTAGTTTTAATGAAGGCTGCTTAAAATTAATGGTCTAGTAGACTTCATTGAAGTCTATTATCCTAAATTTTTAAAGAGATTTCATTTAAATTCAATTCTCTCGGATAATCTTTTAGATCTGAAAACTTTGTACATTTAGAAAACGTGAAAATAGTTTTAAATCTGGAAAACCTTTCAAAATTACATTTATAAGATAAAGTAGTAGAAAAGTAAGCCCATAGAATTTGAATCTATAACTATATTTGAATATGAACATAAAGATACCCATTTAAAATCTATAGATCTAAATACTAACATTTTTGAGAAAGAGAGAAAAAAAAACATGAATGATAATATATACAAACAAGATAATATTTTGTGAAATACATGAGAAAATTAAAACTTAAGCGATTTTTTTAAATTTTTTATAGATTTAGAGAGAAGTAGTAGATATTTAAATACAAGGGGGAGAGTTTTAGAGAGAACGAGAAAATTAGAAACTTGTGCAACCAGTTAGAGAAATAGTGTGTAAATTTCATTCTACAAAAATGTAACTAGGTTAAAATTTATGGCAGAATAGACTATTTTTGAAAATTTTAAACTTAAAATAATAAACTAGACTTTGTTGAAAGTTTACTTAGTAGACTTTTTTGGAAGTCTATATCGATAATTTCATTATATTTATTTATTCTTTATTTTTTTATTAAAAATAATAATATACGATTCATCAATTGTTGAATATTAGTGTGAACACTAGAATTATAATTTATTCATACCAAAATAATTTTAATAAAAAAATTTAAATTTATGCATCCCAATTTTTAGTAGACCGCAAACGAAGTCTACTACCCTAAACTCAAGTAGACTTCACTAAACCTCAAACCTCAAACTCTAAATATCCACTTGAAAACCAAAAGCACTTGATTATCGTTATATCAAATAAGAAATCTTGTAAAAAATATATAATCAACATTTATTTTTAAATTTAATTCAAGAAAACAAAAAAAATCAAAATCTAAAATCTAACCTTAGAATATATACATCTTTGAACCTAATGTAAACTAAACCAAATCATTGTAAAGACATGGTTACCAAACCAAATTGTATTATCTCAAATGGTTCAATTGTATTAAATTTTAATTTATATACTTCATATTTGTTCTTATATTGTTGATTTATAATAATTTTTAAACAAATATTTTAAAATAATTAAAATACAATTATTAGATCAAACTATCAAGTAGACTTTTTGAAATGTCTACATAGTGGACTTCTTGAGAAATCTATCTATAGATTTTCTGTTAAGCGTACACTTCAGAACAAAATATAAATCATCAAATGATTTTATTGTATTTTTGATTAGTCATAAAGGAATAAATGATAATTTAATAATCATTTATGTTATTAGCATGACTAAAGATAGCACAGATGTATCATGTGATTCTCATTTCTTATTTGCAGATAATAATTTTTTTTTCTCAAACCACATAGTGATGAATGTTATACTGTGATACACTTTAAAGGACTACGAAGCGGTTTCTGAGCAGAAAACCAATTTAGGTTAAATATTCTTACAATTTGGACATGGGGTAGATGAAAGCACACGCCAAGAAATGAAAAGATATACTAGGAATACAAAACCTTGGGTAGGATGGGGTCTTATTTGGGTATTTCAGAGAGATCGGCGATCAAAGATACAAATTTTGGTTTTATTTAGGGCATACTTCATAATGGAGTGAACAAATATACTATTGAATTTTTGACAAAGGGAGAAAAAGAGGTCCTAATAAAATCTGTAGCAAAGTGATGTCAATCATGTTATGCCGTGTTTGAGGCTTCAGAAAACAGTAACATCAAACCTAACAAGAGTATTCTGATCAAATTCAGGGAAAATAAAAGCGGAATGCAGCGGTTATCATGGGACAAACTATGTAAAACCAAGGAGGGCGATGGAACTGGGCTTAGAATTAACAGATTTTAATACGGACATGATAGGAAAACAAGTTTAGGAGGTTAATAGAAAAATCGGATCCACTATTTGCACAAGTATTTAAGGGCTGGTATTTTAGGAAGACAGGGCCATTGGAGCCAATTTTGATTGTATTCACAATCTTACGGTTAGCGTAGTATTGTATATGCTAGATCTTTGGTTAACAAAAGACTAATCAGGATATGAACAGAACCAAGCATCCCAATATGAAATGAACCTTGGGTCCATCCACTCGCTCGAGACCATCAAATAATATCTTACAAAGTTCATCTCAGTATCCTACTATTACGGTGGACCAACTTGTTAACCAATCGGTAAGGGACTTTGAACACTCAATTGACTGAAGCTTTGATAGAACATGCATATGTCAAATCATTACGAGTTACCCTTGAGTCGAGGCCATATGATATATAAGAGGTACTTAAAAAAAATATATGTATATTAAACTAAATATAATTAGGCATATTATTATATTATATGTTTCTTTTGTAGCTAAACATCTAAATATAAGTTAGTTTTAAGAAGCTCAATAAAAAACTAAAGGAAGTTAAAGTTGACATAATTATTACCTACGTCTTTTTTATTGTCTTCTTTCTAATTACAAAAAAAACAACGCAGACAAAAAATTGTGCCTAACAAGTTCAAGAGAAAAACTATAAAGTAAAACTAAACGAAACATTTGATTGTGTGATTTAAGGAATAAGAGATCATGAGAACTTAGAAACTAAAGTATTTTGCTAACTTTTTTTCACAAATAAAACTTCAATAGAAAAATATTTCAAGCCTAAAAGAAAATTTACATCTACGTCTAAAAATTCTGAAGATGATTTGCCTTCTCCAAATAAGTGATCAGTTTTTGAATAATTGTGTTATTTGTTTTGTTAAAAAAGAATTATTTCTGAAAGTAACAAATGAAGTAGTAGTGAAAAGATTCCAGAATATGGAATTCCGTAGAATAAATTTGTATACGATATTTTTTTAAGTTGTAAATTTTTATTTATTTAAATGAGTTAGTTATTAGAGAACTTTGTGCCCCGTTTAATAATAGTTCTAGGTCCGCCACTGCTGACAGGTTCAAGAAAGTATACAATTAAGTCGAGATATCACATAGAACATATTTATCCGGACGAGATACGACGCACAATGTTTTATGGTCCAGATGTTAAATCCTTAAAGGCTTTTACATGGAAGATTCGATCTACCAAATTTGAAGCATTTTTATGGCAAACCATAGCAGGCTGTTTATTGTTAAGAAGAATCTGCTATGTTGAGGTAAAAAGTGTGATATTCAATTAGAGAGATTTGGTGTAGATGAGAAGACAATAATTGTACTCTTTGAATGTCCACCAGGGATACATGATTGGTCTCTATCAATGATACCTCAAGCCCTAGGACTTTCCCTATATCATCGGTGTTCCAAATATGGATTTCTTATTCTTGCGAATATCAAAATATTTGGAGGAGCATTATTTCTCACGGATTCTATGATACATTGGGAAGGCAAGGAATGAAATTTTTTAATGATACTAACATATATCCAATGGATACTTTGCATTATCAGAAACAGAGTCAACATTATGGACATAAGCTCAAGTTGCATCACAACAGAATGTAACAAAAGATTCCACTACTAAGGATGACGAATGTGAAACATTAGTCACACAAAAAGGAAGATGGTGTTTCATAGATGGATCTGGAATGAAAATGCAGCTTTCTAAGATATAGTTGGTATACTATACTGGAGGGTTTTGATGGATCAGATGAGAGCTCAGAAATTTTCATGTTATTTTTGTGACAGATTGTACTATTGTGGTGAAGATGGTTTATGAACAAGAGGAATACCTGCTTTTACAACATACATTCAAAGATGTCAAAAAAATCAACAATTTTAAGCTCGCACATTTACCTAGACTCAAAATACAATGGTGGATAGTCTTGCACGTAGTATATGGGTTCAGCTGACTCCAATCATTTATATGGACACAAAGTAACCAATTTACTTAATAGAGTCTTAATCGTATCTTCTTGTGTTGATGACAAAAAAAAAATTATCTCCTAAAACATTATTTACTAAGTGATTTGCATATGTGTTATCACAACAATCCTTCTAAGAAAAATGATGAAATATCAAGCTAAAAATGTGACATGAAACTCTCTAAATTATGACATATCTTAACCTTAAATATGATAAAATCCACATAGCAAAATCAAAAATATAAATAATGAATATATGTTCATAACCATAGTTATCAAACACAAGTAATTTTTTTTTAAATATTAGAAGTGATTTATTATAAACTTTCAAATTTAAAAAATTATTAAAAAAATAAAAACTAAACAAAAATCATTTGTTTATTGGAATTTTATATAATTCAGTGTTTTAAATGAGAATGGTAAATTGTAAAAATTTATTTATTTACTATATTCAATTTTTATTTTTTATTCTTCTTATTTTTATGATTTAATTAAATATAATATACTAATGATATTATATTTCATTATTAAGATCATGTATAAAATAATAATATATATATAATATGTAAATAGTGTTTATAATAAATTTTATCCTGAAAATAAAATTTCTATGCAAAATACGTATGTTTTATATTTCCAAAGTTTTATTTACTTTTACAACATTTTTTTTTCTAACATATATATTATTATTTTAAATAGTTATGTAATTCATTTTAAAAAAATCTCATATGTATTATTTAACAGTTGATTGTTTAAATCTATAATCACTATAATAAGAAATGACATAAATTATTAAAAAAGGTGACATGATTATAGTTCATTATATACAACAATAAAACGATATATATATATATATATATATATATATATATATAATATATAGTATATATATATATATATATATATATATTATTGTTTCAAAAAAGACAAAATAAATTTTATTTTTTGAATTAATTGGAAATGCAGATTAAAATTTCTTAAGTTAAATATAGTTTTAAAGAGAAATGATTACTTTTTATTTAAATTTTTGGATAAAAAATTAACTAAAAATGTAGAAAAATATAATAAAGCATTTTTAAAGATATTATGTTTGCGCATGGCAGAAGAAAATATCTAGTTTCTATTAATTTTTTGATTGAATATGTGATATACTTTTGTATTCTCAATCAGATTTAAATTTTGATTTGGCAAATACCCCTTAAAATTTCAGATCATAAATAAGATGTTTTCCTACAAGAAGAAGCTATTGAGTTTTACAGTTTCCTAATTTCCATTTTATCTTCATGTTATCAACTTCCTTTAGTTCGTTATATTTTGAATTTAGCTGTTATGATCTAAAACAATAGCAGCTTGAATTAAATACAATAGTATATTTGTTTTGGCCAGTTGTAAATCTCGTTTACATAATTTGATTTATACACTCTTAAGGAGGATACATGTAGGGCTGGGCATATTTCCCGGATTTGAGGATCCAAACCGGTATCGATCCAAAAAATCGGATTTCGGGTCGGATTCAGATATAAAAAATACCCGATTGGATAAGGTTTTAAATTAATTCGGGTACTAGGTCGGATTGGATTATACAAGGGATTCATACGGATATCCGATCAAACCCGACTTAAGATTAGTAAAGGTATCTACTAACCATAATTAATGAAATTTCTATTTCCAAAACCATATATACTCTTGATACTCGATGTAACCGTTTCTTCTTCCCGACCTTTGCGATTTCAGATGCAAGTTTATGCATATTTTAAGAGCAGAACTGCAAAGGAGATGGATACCAACAAGTCTCAGTTTCAGTCTCTTTCTTTTGCTTCTGAGACATCGAGAAACATATCTCAAGTACGGATTTTTTTTTTCAGTTTTGTTTGATGATTTTTGAGTTTCCGTTTTGTTCTTGTGATCGATTTAGATTAGTTAATTTCTTTTTCACTTAGTTGATTTTCAAGCATGATTTTGTCAATTTGTGATGAGTTGTGATTGAAATAGATTTGTTTTTTAGATGTTATGCTCTTTATCACTTGAAATCGATTTGTTTCTTATCACTTGTTACTAAACACTCTATCACTTGTTATCAGTATGTTCTTCTTCTTCTCTTATTGATTAAAGTTTCTGAGAAATAGAGAATCATATCTATGTTTGATATGTTTTGTTATCTGCTCTTCTCTTATTGAAGTTCTTTACTATATTTGTAGATGGATTCTTCACCATTGCCGGATAACATTGAAACTGAGACAGAGAATGAAGTTAAAGAAACCCAAGAGGAGTACACATGTCCTGATAGCCATGAAAAAAGGAAGACTGGTTTAGGAGGTAGTTCTCAGCCAACTAAAAAGAAGAAGTCAACTACAAGATCTCCTGTATGGGAACACTACACAAGAATAGAGGAAAACCATGACAAGTGCAGATGCAACCATTTTCAGCGTGTCTTTGGATGTGCATCTTCAGAAGGCAACGTAAAGAATCTACTTTCATGCAAGTCTCACTTGCATGGAAACAGAGCCAAGCTATTGGTGGAAACTATGATTACCAATGATGGAGGTCTGGCGAATGCTAAAGTATATGAAATTGTGTTTAGAGATGCGACTAATGAGCTGCTTGTGTTGGCTGAGCTTCCACTTTCTTTCACTGAAAGTATTGCTTGGAGAAACTTCTGCAACCGAGTGAACCTCTACAAACCTCATTCCAGAAGAACTGAAACTAGGTACATAGTCCAAATGTATGTGAGAATGAAGGCGACTCTGAAGAATTGGTGGTTGGATGGCAACTTCATGCATATGCGGTGTGCAGCTCACATTATCAACCTAGTTGTGAAAGATGGTATGCAAGAGATTTGTGAGAATGTGGAAGCAATACGTAATGCAGTGCAGTATGTGAGGTCTTCTACTCCAAGACAAATGTCATTTTAGCAGAGAGTTGAGTCGGGAAAGATGAGTCGAGGCAGTTTACCTTTGGACATCAAAACAAGGTGGAATTCTACCTATCTTATGCTTCAGAGAGCTATCAAGTTTAAGTTGGCGTTTGATAAAATGGAACGGGAAGAGAGAATATACAATGACTTTTTTAACGAAGTTGAGAAGGGGAGCAAAAGGGTAAGACCTCCCGCTACTGTTGATTGGAATGCAGTGGAGAGGTTAGTGAAGTTTCTTATTATTTTCTACAACTCTACATTAATTGTTTCTGCTTCTACATCAGTATGTTCTCACAAGTATTATGGTGAAAGAGTCACTATAGAGACGAATCTGATACGGCTTAAGTCAGAGTTTAGATAAGGAGTTGAAAAGCAAGGCTGATGGTATGAAAACAAAGCTTGAAAAGTACTGGATGGTATGAAGAATGTCAATAGGATGTTGATTGTGGCTTCTGTCTTTGATCCGACTAAGAAAATACAATTTGCGAAGCTGTGTTTTGAGAAGCTCTATGGCAAAGAAACACATGAGGCTAAGGAGATGTATCAGTCGGTTCACATTGTTCTGACTGATATGTTCAAAGAGTACAGTCTGCGCTTCAAGAAAGATTCAACTGGACAATCATCTCAGTCTACTCAAGCATCATCTTCAAATGGGCGGGACCAAGATCAAGTGTTGGGTGAAGAAGCAATGGATTTGGCTGATGATCTTGGTTATGAAAGGATGGACTTTGCTTACACTGAAATGGTTACTGAAATAGGAGTTGAGGAAGCAATGGATGAGCTAGAGCTGTATTTGAAAGAGAAGGTAGAGAATCCCAAAAATATTGCTGGAACCGAGTATGATGTGTTGTCTTGGTGGAGGCTTAGCAGTCACAAGTATCCGATCTTAGCAGAGCTGGCCAAAGATGCATTTGCTATGCAAGTGTCCTCTGTTGCATCTGAAATCACTTTCAGCACCAGTGGTCGACTTATTGATCCATATAGGAGTTGCTTGACACACTACATGATCGAAGTCTTGATGTGCACAGAGCATTGGATGAAGGCTGATATCAATATGAGTGAGAAATATGTTGTTACCAATGCTCAAATGCCAGCTGACGTTGAGCACCATGACAAGTTAGAACAAGGTACATTCTCTTCTTACTTTTCTTATATTACTTGTAGTTCTTATATTACATGTCATATTAGTAGTAACACAATCTTGTATTATTTTGTAGAGTTTGATACTCTCAACCTGAACTAGAAGTGTGTATGCAAGTCGGGGAAGCTGGAGATGAAGGGGAAGAAGAAGTTGGTTCCGAAATTATGTTAGTGTTGCTTTGTTTTGTTGTTTTGGTTTATGTTTTCTTTTAAGTTCGAACTTGTGTTGTTTTATATTATGTTTTCAAGTCGGAGTTTAAACTTGGTTTTTAATATTAAGATGCTTCAGTTTGCTTTTGTTATCTTTTATGTTTGAATTTATGTTGGTATTATGTTATCTTAATATATTATCTTGAACATATTATCTTGATTCTTGTGTAGGTATGTTTATATGGGATATTTCGGTATGTTTCTCTTCTTTTTGGGTTAAATGTTTTCTTGATAACCTAAAAAACCGAACGACTCCGTTTAAGTTTTGGTTATTTTGGTTCTTTGGATAATATGTTATAGTGATACACTAAGAACCGAACCAAATCCGTTAAATAATCGGTTATTTCGGATGTAACCAGTTCCGAACCGGATCCGACAGGTTCCGAACCGTATCCGATCCGAAATTTCAAAATACCCGTTCAGTACCATTTTCTCTAGTTTCGAAATATCTGAAATATCCGATCCGGATCCGAACCGGTAACCTGAATGCCCAGGCCTAGATACATGATTATGCACACAATTTAAAATGCAACGTAGTTCAACCAAAACGTTTACTAATCTATATGATGTTTTCAATTAAAGCTGTTATGGATCCTAATACCAAAATAAACTCAAATTAATTAATATTGTATGCATCCACTCAGGTTTTCATTATGATAGGTCATATTAATTTTCATGTGGATACAGGATACTCAAGACCTTTGCATAAATATGTATTTGTGAACTTGGAGACAAAACTACCAGCTTTAATGAGCTCCCAAACCATTATTTTCATATGTAGAACAATAATCCGAATAAAAATGGTACAACAGTTTAATCAAGATCAAATCTCTTAAAAGGACTCAAAAAGTATTTTATGCCTAAAATAGAACACAAGATTAAAATATTTTTTATAAAGAGTAAATATCTAAAATATCTTCAATAAATAATATATTTAATATAAATTTATATTTAAAATGATTATTGTAAACTTTATATTTTAAATTATAAATTTTCTGTCGTAAACACTTATCTCCAAATTCTATTCCCAAAATAGAAAATGTAAGTATAGATTAATTAGGCATATAGGCAGCATATAGGTACATATATTTTTTTATTCTTTTATAAAACTTATTTTATCATTTTGCATATTGTGTACTATTTTGTGATAAAAAAAGTTTAGAGATATTAAAGGGTATTTTATTCAATCAATATATATATATATATATATATATATATATATATATATATATAATAGTCACAGGTAAAGGGACAACATAATGAAGAAGTCAAAATAAAAGAAGTTTCTTTTGATATCCATTAAACACCGTTAAGAAATGCAAGAGGAATCATATATATGAACACTGTCCAACAGCGCACAAAATAACAGTCACTAAGATCTTTTATTAAATACTAGTATATCTTAAGATCTATGCTGATGCTCCAACAGAAGAAGGTATATTCCAATGCTTCCAGGGATTATTTGAAAAATACTTTACTTGTGTTTCTAAATTTGAAGAACACATCTTATGTTTTATTTCTTGAAATCTAACTCTTTTTATATGTGATAAGACAATTTTTTCCTGACTAAATTAGATATTATATTTGTAATAAATAAAATTCAATATTCCAATTGCTATTATTTCCTAACTAAATTGGATAAGATATCTTCAAATATATATTTTAAAACAAAATTTCAAGCGTTATTTATCATAAACCTACGATTCACTAAATCTTTTCAAACTGATCAGTGTAACAATAGTTTTTATTGGTTTGATTTAATTAATAATATGATTACATATTGGCTATGAAGCGCGGGTAGGTCTCCTGACAGATGTCTCACGTACTGAAGATGTTTTGGAATGGCTTGAAAGCGTCTTGGGTTTGTTTTGTTACAGTCTGACTTCAAATTGGTGTCCCTTGATGTTTTATAAAACATCCTCAGGTGATAGGCAACCATGTAAAACTTAGAAACCAAAACACAATCTCTGATCCTAAAGGAAAAAGATGATGACATGCCTTGAAAATCATACGTTTGGCTAATTTTCGTGAATGGCCTTCTCAATTCACCCAATTCACCCAATTCACCCATTATATTTGTCAACTCTGTGTTTAAATCATAATCATTTAGAGGTTTGAATTTTAATAACATTTATAATACTTGTTTATATATTTGCTAAGAATTTATAATACTTATTTATGATAAAGTATGACTTGAAAAAGGCTATGAGGTCATTTCCTTGTCATCCCGTTTCTAAACCTATCATTTAACTCTTCAAAATATAAGCTAAAGCGAGTTTTGATCTTTGCGGTAGGACTTGTTGTGATAGGAGAATAACACTGGCACACTACTCACCAATGATATTTTTTTTTTGTGCACCACTCACCAATGATATTAGCGCTCGAGTTTTGTGAGTTGTTTCTTTTGTGTAATTTATTCAATTTTTTCCATTCGTTAAGAGATCAAGCCCGTAAATTATAAATGTATTAATTTGATATTTTATAATATTTAAAAAATTAATATGGATAATTTAGTCATTGTATATACTAGAAAGTGCACTTTTCAAAAATAAAAAATAAAGGTGTAATTGTCAAGATAAAATCTTGTTGTGAAGTATTTATCCAAATTTTCTCATGCTTCTAATCTATTAAAATAGAGTCTTATTTTTTTATCTACTGATAAAAGTTATTGAACCATTTTGTTAGTAATTTTTATTATATTAAAATGATATTTATATATTAGCTCTTTTGAATAAAATATACTATCACTTATTTTTGAATATTTCCTATTTTAATTTAACAAAATCTTATAAAATATTTTGATTATCAGTTATAAATAATCTATTAAATTCTTTATAATTAGTAAAATATTAGAATTTAGTATTATTTAAATTTATATATAAATAAAAAATAAATTTTTTTCTTATATAGTATTTTAATTTATAAAGTTAAATTATAAAGTTAGAAATATAAATTTAACTTTAATATAAATAAATTATATAAGATAAAAATTATATTATATGATTTTTTTTAAAAGTTAATGGTTTATGTTTGTAAATTAAATAAAAGAAATGTAGCTTACTTAAATTAAAAAATCATTAAAATAAATTTTTATAAACAAAATTTAATCCATTTTAACTAGAAAACATCCATAAATAATGAAATGAGTTAAATAGATAAATTATTCTAATTTGATTCATATATGATTATATTTATTTTAATTTTTAAAAATATATAAATACAAATAAATTATACATTAATATATGTTGTTTCATAAAAACCTATGAATAAAATTATATATTAATAATATCGAACATAATACAAAATACCAAATAATAATAAATATTTTATTACTTTGTCATAAAACTTAAATATAAATATCCGCGTGGATGCCCGGGTTAAAGTCTAGTTATTTTTTATTGCAAATATCATATTCCTCCGATTGGTAAGAAATCCTAAGCAAACCAAAACTCTACTTATTATTTAGTAGGTGATACATCAGATATAAATATTTACAAAAAGTATAATATTTGGTTAAGATTTTTTTTAGTTTTATGTGTTTGTAAATTTTTATGTTGTTTTAATTAAACTCTTATTTATGAGTTTTTGGGTTGTGTTTTTTAATTAATTATTTTTGTAATATTCAACTTAGCCATGATATTAATTGGTTTAAAACTGGTATTGTTAGTTAATTTTGATTAATGCGGTGGAATTATGATTGTAATTTGTATTGTGATTATATGATTAACTATTTGAGTTTCAATAAATTTTTGGAAGTTCACTAATCATTTAAAATTTCGTAGAATAACAAACCTCAAAATTGAGATTTTTTCTTTTTCATGGTTTAAATCCATTCTGGATGAAAGTTGTGTATACTAAAACAACTAATTAAAAAACTAATAATTATATGACAAATAATCATTATAATTTAAGTTGTTATTCAAAAAACATCCAAATGTTTCTTTGGTTTAAAAAAATAAATTTTATTTAAAGTTTGCTAAAACTTCTTCTAAACAACATTTTGTGTCGGTTTTCCCTTCATCAGTAATAAAAATTCCAACCAAACTTTTGATTTAACTCTGGAAAATGTTACGTACAATTTCTGTGAAGAGAATAGATTTTGCATAGAAATTAAACAACTTTAACGTTGCGAAAGAAATTGAAAATCAATATTTTCTATAACTGCTTACGATTAGCAGAATTTAAAAAATATGAGTTTTTTATGCTGAAAGTATATGGGAAAATCGTGTATCTGTCTTATTCATAATCATAAGGCTGCCCTTTATATATAGAGAATGACAAGATTATATATCTACATATGGAATATGATAAGTACAAAATCATAACAACCTTCATGAATGCTGTGTTTACATAAACCTAAACCAACTAGGATTAGGACACCCGTCGACAACCCCAAACCGTCTAGGGATCACCGCGATTGGACCTTATGGTTATTGCATCCACCAAAATGGTTCATAACACTCCCCGCTTATATTTCATAAGCCATAAAGAGCTTAATACGTTTGGTATGTTGTTCTCGTTTAAAACCTTTACCAGTAAAACCCCTATTGGATAAAACCACGGTGAAGAAAAAGAGTACAAACCGTATTACTCCCCTGTTTTGTGTTCTCACTGAAGGTTTTTCAGTCGACGGGCATACCTTATGTGTGTATTAAGTTTCTTGAACGGTAGAGCGTTGGCAATGATTTGGGAAAATAGATCGCGTTGATTCTCACTTGGCCGTACTTTTAAACACTTGAACATCCTAGCCTTTTGGCAAACTCGTGGGTAAGAAGAACTTGGGCAATATCTGCTTCGCCTTATCTCCCTTTTGATGTATCATTCTTTCAATTGAGCTATTTGCACGCTGCCATTATCTTCATAACAATATGGATCGCGTTTCTTCCTTGCCTTTCGGACAAAACCACTATCGACCATAATATGTTGTGTCATCGACCGTAACAAACACATTCTCGGCTGTTTCATGTATTGCCTAAAATCTCAGCCATGCGTTGGATGAAGTAGTTGCCATCGTCTCTTGCTTCATTAGATCTCCATGATATAGCCGTACCAACCAAAAGTAAACACATATAACCGCGACGCCCATGTTTTGAATCTAGCATTATCTTGGATCAGATAGAAAACTGCCATCAACAAAACCAATTACCCCTCTTTGGGTTGGTTAGTAGTAAAATAAACATAAATCTTTTGTTCCCTGCCAAAATACACGAAGGTATATGTTTAATCCCTTCCCAGTGACTTGGGCGTACATGAAGCTAAACCTAGGATTGTTAGGGGTTCCACGGCAAAAAACATATATCGGCCTGAGTGTGGCTCGTTTTGTAAGAAAATAAAAAAAAAGGATTAAACCATTTAAAAAGTCTTTTCCCCCCATATGGTGCTTGCAGAGGGGGCCCACCCTTTTATGGGATATGACACTTTGGGACCAAGGACTTTTCATCTGTCCTTCTTTGGACCAGAATTTGCTTTGGGTGAAATGGACTGGGCCCATATGGTATCTGAGGGGGACTTGTCGGTGTCTCAGAGGATCTTGATAACTCAGTTCTCTTGAGCGGCTTCACAACACACTCAAAAGACTTAAAGAAAGTATGCGCGTAAGGGTAGAAACTCGGGTTTTATTTATTGATATTTTAAATGCATACAAGTCTGCTTTATATATGATCTATAGAACATCTTATGCAGCTATGCCTCTCTAGAGGGACTTGAAGCAAAATCTTATTTCGAAAATAAAAAAAAATGGACTAAATAAAGGCGAAAATAGTTAGTCAAATAAATCATGAAATAGGAAACATAGCTCATCTTAATGGTTGATCATCAATGATTTGTTAACTAAATATCTAGACATGCCCACCTAGACTTCTTGATGCACCTTTTGTCTATCTCTTGTTGCGTTCCTGACCAGTGAGATTGCGACGCGCCGGTCGGTACTAAAGATTGGAGATCCGAGATTCAGTGACAAAACAAAGTTAGCGTTATGGGATGATGGAAGTATGTGCCACTCCTTGATGCCAGTGAGCTAGCTCCGACCTTATCTTCATACAGCTTGGTTGGTTTGGAACAAAGTTAGCGCTGGATATGGAGATGCGCTTGAATCCTTTGGGCAACGATTTCTTCAAGCTGTTCTTCTTCTGGTCTGGTTGTCTTCGCCGTCAGACTGAGCTTGGTTCAAACCGGCTGGTCTAGGTCGTCTAGGTTTAGGTGGTTGGGTCAGGAGACCTCAACTTGGCCGGGTTGCAAACTTTCTCCTAAAATATCGTTTCCAGATCAGTCCTTGAGCGGCGATCTTCATGGTCAGCATTTTGCGTTTGTTGGGTCTATGGTCAATTTCTTGATATTGAATCATCTTACTTTTTTTCCAAAAGCATTGCATCTTTCCTTCAACCGAAACTTCATCAGCAGCCAACTTCTCTCTGACTCAAACGTTGCTGGACACTCAGACCACCTTCTACTCCTTGCGTATTATATGCTGCCAAAGTTAACTTTGTATTTCCATCCCCTCACTGGTATGCTGGTTCCATTGAGAAACCAACTCCACTCCTTTCCTTGCTTTATGGCATATTGATTCTACTGCTAATTTGGAGAATTTTTCAAGTGTTGCTTCTGATTCACAACCCCAAACTAATGAACGTGGTTTGTCCACACTGTTTCGGCTTATGCTTGATGCCATCAGACATTCTCTTTAGTTTCCGCTTGTTTGTTATCGCTTCCGCTTCATCATTAAACTTATTTTTAAGCTTCTAATGGATTTGCTTGGTGTCCTGCGACTCATATGACACTACTCGGCTCTATAATATTGTACTGTTGCTCATGTTTTGATAATTATTTTTTCTCCTTTTTTACACCACTTTGGATAGAATTTAATGATGTTAGAGTGCATACACTTGAATTTTCGTGATTTCAGGTGTCGGATGCTCTTGATGATTTTTTGGAAAGGATTAGCAGAAACATTGACAACAGAGAAGAGGAGAGAGAAGTGACAACCAACATGCTATCACCATTAGAATATCAGATTAGAGAGAGTTAACTTTCTGGAAACTGAAAAGAAACATGAAGCAAGAAACAAGAAGCAAAGAGAGAAGAGAAAAAGAGGAGAGGAAAAGGAGAGGCATAGAAAGAGAGAGAGAAGAGAGAGAGAGAGCCAGTGTGTGTGTGTGATTTCGGAAAATCTAAATAGAGAGAGAGAGAAGGCAGAGAAATGCATTTCCCTTGATTAATTATGCTTCTGCGTTACAAGAATATTGAATTAGACATACAAGTCGACCAAATAACATGAATTAAACAAAGACTGTCGAGAAAGTGACAAAAGCGCTCTTAATTTTCTTTATACAAGCTTGCGGGTCGAATGGCGGACATGTCGTCCATCTCTCTCCTCCCTTAGCCAAATATGTGATTCTTTCTTGTCGCTGCTTCCAACAGCTAGTATTTCAGAATTCAAACCTTCACTGAAAGCTTCTGCGTCACTCAGACAAGATAATGTACAAGTTCCCATTCAGTTGCCTGCCTTTCAGTCAAGTTATGGTCGACCTCAACTTAAGCTGGTTCCAGATTGCCTTTGCTTATCATAACTCCATATTATTTTTTCTTTCATCTCAAACAACATCCTCACTTCAATCTTGACCTTAGGTACTAGTCAAGCCTGGAACCATGAAGAACTCCCCTCTTAAAACCTTAACTGCTTGAAAAACTCAAGTGGGACAAAAAACACATCAAGGAAAAAGCAGTAGAAGTCTTCATGACAGGGAAAGTCAGTGCAGATGTGAGGTCTATAGTCCAAGCTTTAGAATGAATGAACTCACAGGGACTTTGCGTGCTTATGCCTTTGTGAAAATGTCCGCTAGCTGGTCTTCACTTTCAATAGTGAGCAAGTAGGATGATTTCTTTGCTTTCCACTGCTTTGTCTCACTTTGTTTGCGCAGTCTACTTTTCAAATGCTTTGTCCTCTCATGAAACATAGAGTTTGAAGGGGCCTATTTTGCTGTTATGACCGCCTTGTTATCACAAATGCAAAGGTGATTGGAGTTGTTGTCTCAATGTCCGAATCCCATCAATAGTCTTGATACATCATGAGTTCACTAGTAGTAGCTTTCCTCATGAGCCTCTATATTCTTCCTTAGCACTAGAACATGGACACCACCTTTTAGCTTCTGCTCTAGTATTCCTAGACCACCATAGATCTC
>CAJHQP010007541.1:0-31762 GCA_905132765.1 Moricandia arvensis | reverse complement strand
GTTAAGGGGTGGTGTAGGATGGGGGTAAGGTTTAAGAATTTAAAATATAGGATTCTAATTAATTTTAAAAAAATTTACCCCTTAAAAAAGTGGTATTTTTGAAAATGTCTCTTTAATGAAGGTAAAAATGAAAAGTGGTACAAGGAAAATGGTATTTTTGAAAATTCCCCACAAGTCTTCTTATAATAAAGAGAAATTACTTGAAAAACTCTAATTTATCTTAGAATGACTAGAATGACTCATATTAAAATTTAAATACTAGACTCAAATGAGATACAAGCAAATTGACAAATAAAACCCTTCTATAATTTGCCATCGAAAAAAAAAGCTCAATGGAAAAATGATAAAATAAAAGACAAGTAACGATCATGTAACACAAAACTAAACATTTTAAACTAAAACAAATGTTAAACAAACATACAATAGTGAATAGTATATATATATATAAAGCGTTGAATATGTTTGTATATTAGTGAATAGTTTGTACAATTGATATATATATCCAACATACAATAGAAAAAACAACATGTTTTTTTTTTTTTTTTGATAACTAAAACAACATGTTTTCAACCCATTGAGTGTTCCATTCAAGCAAAGAGAGGTGTGTCTCGGTTAGGCCATACATACGTCTGAGGCTTTATATTCTTATACCAAATTCCTAAGTACCATCTCTTCTTACCTAGTTTAAAGACCCTCAAACCTTTTAGAAACAATTTTGTTTCTTGTCGCAATATTTAGTCGATTCCCGAGAGCTATTTCCTCTGGTCAAACACAATGAGACAGAAAAAAGAAGAAGAAAAGAATGTAGTTGGAAGACATTGCCAATTTCAAAGAAGAAGAAGAGAATGTAGTTGGAAGAGATGCAAATTTGAGACCTGAGATCCATTTTGTTTTTCATTAGTTTTCCACTTTTTTTGTTTTTCTTTTCTTCTTCTATCTTTCTTTTTGTTTATCTAAGTTCTGGAAAAAAACAAGTTCAATTTTAAATGCTCATTTTTAAAAGTTTGTGTATTTAGCAAACATGTAACTTTTAAAATAAAAAATAAATCAAAGTTTATTAAAGATAAAAAGAATTTAAAATTAAAATTTACTCTTGAAAAATAATCTCAAAATATCTGTTATGATATTTGAGATTATCTTTCAACGGGATTTTTTAAATATGATTATATGAAATTTCCTTTTTAATGAAACCAATATATATATATGACGATGTTTCTATATTTTATATATAATAAATTTTATATATGTGATTTGAAAGCCAGTATAAAGAAAAAGAAACTAAACTGAAAATAAAGATTATCAAAAACGAAAAGAAAATGTTTATAATGAAATTAAGAATATTTTTTATACTTCATTAATGAATACTTGTAATCAACCAATTTAATAATTAAATTGAGAATGATTTATAGAAAATTGATTCCTCAAATAATATTATAAAGATTTACACAGAAAGGCATACAATTGTTAGTATTATTAAATTCAAGAAATTCATAATATCGGAAAGAAACATTGTCTAGCCAAACAATTACTACTAAAATAACAATTTTCAATCGATTATTAGTAGTAAAAATTCAACTCACAATCTCTGACCGGAACCATTTTTTCTATTCAAACACCAAAATACTTAAGACCCAAACAAGACTCAAAAAACTAAATATTTCTCTAAAGCTGTATATTCATATCAAACAAAATAATTTGAGAAGTTAACAATGATTTTCTTATCTTTGTTGCATCTGTACTTTGTCGTAGAGTGTTTCTGTATATAAAGTAAACAAAATTTACAGTTATTTTTTAAAGAAGAGGAGAAAGGTATTTTAGAATACAACATTTTGTGTTTTTGTTTCAAGGTAAAGTTGTAAACAGCATTTTGTGTTTTTGTTTTCAAATTTTCAATTCAAAGATAATATAAATACAACCTTTTTAACAACAAATATACTAACTAAGACTACTTTTAATTTTAACAATACGCAGTTCATCGAAGTAGTGGTTCGTCGAGATCGAGATCGTGATTTTCTGCAAGTCCCTCTCTACGACTCACTTTGTGAGCTCGCAACCAAAAGAGAATGCTAGTCACCATCTTCCACATTCTTCCGCTTTCCTGTATATCGTGATTATAAAATGCGATGGGCATACCTAGAAGAGCTTCAGAAACCCCAAATTGGTGGATCAAGCTTCGAAAGCGTAACATAATAGAAGAAGACACACAATACAGCAAACTCTGCCGAAGAATCCCATTCCAAATCTGCCGCCTTGGAAGTCGACGACAGAGGAGATTAGCCACTGCATTCCCACATAAAGAACTCCGTGATTTTGACCTACTGGGAGGCGTTGCTGATTTCAAGGTAAAGTTGTAAACAATATTTTGTGTTTTTGTTTTCAAATTTTCATTTCAAAGATAATATAAATACAACCTTTTTAACAACAGATATACTAACTAAGACTAAGAGTATCACATTTATATATTATAAGAAAATTATACCATATGTTTAAACATTTAGTTAATTCAATAGACATTTATATTTATTATGTGTCCCATTCACATTAGTTTCAAAAATTTAAATGACATATATCTTTAAAAATGAAAATTATTGCGATTAATTGTTAATATCACTTTTGTTAATAATAATTATTATAATTTTGAAGTAAAATAGAGTATCTATCAAATGTAAGAAATAGTAAAAAATCAATTTAAAAAAAAATAGATAATATGTTAATATATCACTGCTATAATCCAATGTTTTTAAAACCGGACCGGCAACTAACCAGAAATATTTTGGATCATGGATCAATATGGTCCGACCTGGTTCAATTGAATTCAACCAAATTTAGTTTAATTATATTTTCGAAATAATATACATATTCTTGAAAATGATCATATCAAATAAAATGTTTCAGTAACCAAAATGTTTAAAAACTTTAAAATAAAAAACTAAAAATGAAATAAAAAATTATAAAATAATTTAATAGTTCAAATCTAAAACCAATACGAAAACACATTTAAACTTTAGTGAAAGAAGTTGTTAATTAGATGTTTTTTTCTTATCTTTTGATTATTTATTTCTTTGTTTTCACTTATTTTTCCAGTTTATTGTTGTCAATCAGATGTCACGTAAACGCATAATACTATATAATGAAATAAGTTAAAAATAAAGGAACGAACAATTGATATATATATATATATATATATATATGTATAAACATTGAATATGTTTGTATATTAGTGAATAATTTGAACAATTTATACATATCCATCATACACTAGAAAAACCAACATGTTAGCTCAGCTGCACCACCGAGCCACTCGAATAGCTGTGGTTGTGTTATCACCTTACTCTTATTTAACCTTTAATTTCTTGGTTCCTTTGCGTAAGTTATTATGCTTGCTAGTGATTATTGTGTATGCGTCTTAAATATGTTGTTCATCAATTATTTTAAACTTCTAAAATGCTAATAAAATAATCACTTGAGCTTTAAGCGAAACTTTTATCGACTTAAGTAGATGAGGTGGTTTAATCACCAAGACAATGTAACTAAAGACTCGTTCAATGCAAGTTAAACCAATCACACATACTGACACACACAACTAACAAAACTCATTTCTAAATAAAGTAAACACATCCTGAACACACTCACCATACACAAAAACTAAACAACACACTTACCACCTTTCTTCAAAACCAAAAACAAAATATAAATCAAGAAACCAAAAAGCAAAACATTCCAATCATTGAATCGGAGATACATTGCAATCTCCGATCCCTCAATGCCGATAACCAAACCGCTAGGAACAAACACAACTCTTCGATCACAGCCACCACATCAGTACAGTAAACCACCACTCTTTGTAATCCTAACTGTGATCCTCCTCGTCGCCTTCTTCATCGGTTTCTGCGCTCTCTATTTCTGCAAATGTTTCTTCCACACTGTCTCACAGGCCTGGGATCGCCACTACCACCACAGATCACCTGAAAATCAAGTCCAATCGCAACAAGAAAACGCCGGTCAACCACCGGTTAACCCCGGTTTAGAGCCGCATATCATCCAATCCTTCCCGTTATTCCCATTCTCCTCAGTCAAAGATCTCAGAGAAGATAACCAAGGACTCGAATGCGCGATTTGTCTCCTCGAATTCGAAGAAGAACACATCCTCCTACGACTTCTTACAACATGTTACCATGTTTTTCATCAAGAATGCATCGATAGGTGGCTCGAGTCTAACAAAACATGCCCTGTTTGTCGTAGAAATTTAGATCCCAACGCTCCTGAAAACATCAAAGAGCTGATCATCGAAGTCATACACGAGAACAGAGACGTAAGCAACGATCATACGTCAACATCGAACGAGGTTTCGTTGTCGAGACAGAGCAGTAGTAGTGGTAAGACCGAGCCGTTACCAGATAAGTTCTCGAGGTCCAAGACGACGGGTCATTCGATAGTGAGGAATAAACCGGAGGAAGAAGATCGGTATACGTTGAGATTACCGGAGCATGTTAAGATCAAAGTTACGAGGAGACATAATAATAACCAAACAGAGAGTTGTATTTCGTTTGGTGAGCTTATGAGAAACAGAGAAGGCCGGTTTGGTGAACTCTCTGGTCAATCACTTGTACCGGATTCCCATAATTAAAGACTATTTTACGATTTTTTTTTTGGTTTAGATTTTAAATTAGTTTTATTACATGTTTTTGTATTATGTTAATAGGACTTCTAGTAATATGTTTGTAATGATGATTGAATAACTTTTGTCAATTCTTTTTCTTCCCCATATATGTTAGATTCCTTGCTTCCCACGTTACAAAATCAAAGCTGCTATTTAGTGCAATGCACTTACGTATCCTTAAAACAATGAATGTAAATTAGAGAAATTGTTTTGATCCAGTAAGGACTCTTTGATACTAGTTGAGATTCGAGATGTCTCTCTTGGAGCTATAGGGTATTCTTTGCTCTGCATCAATAGTGTCCTCTCTCATGTATAGTATAAACTTCTGATTAATGAGTTCATTTCATATCAACCTGTGGAGAAAAGTATGTACAAACAGTTTCTTCTTGTCACACCTAAAAACATCTTCAAATATGAAGTTTTTTGCTCTCCAAAAATGAAACTTCAAATATAGAGTGTCACTACTCAAAACTTCAAATTCATCTTTTTATTTGCATTTGGTCACTGCAATTATACATTCTATTTAGAATAATACCCTAATAGACCTAAAAAAGTTTTTGTCACCAAAATAACTTTTAAAGAAAAATAATCAAAATAAACTTTATTAAATGGTGTAAATAGACATTTATACCTTCTGGGTTAACTAATCTAGACTTAGAATTTAGAGTTATGGGCAGGGATTTGGAGATAGGTCTTAAAATTAAAATTAAAATTAAAATTAAAAATATTAGTTTTTCTAAAATAAAAAGGGTCTATTTTGGTCATTTTTTTCAAATCTATTTTTTTGTGACAAAAATTCAAAATAGTCTATTTGAGAGATTTGTCCTTTTATTTATGATTCTTAAATAGTTTCTCATTTCTCATTTTAATCTTTAAAAAAAATTATATCTCATTAATTTTGAAATTTATTTCTACAAATTTAAGTTTTACACATAAAATTAAATAACTTTTTTAAAGCTTTATATTATTTAAAAAATAAAATTAGACAATAGGAATATTACAAAACCAACTTAATAAAAAAACCTTTTAAAAGATACATGAAGACATAATTATTATAGAAATTTAAATCTTACAGCAACACTAATAATCTAGTAAATTGCGGAAAATGAAGATATCCGTTTTCAACAACTTTTAGCTCGTAATCTACAAATTAAAAACAAAGAGAGTCATTTCATACTTCAAAATGCACTAGTTGATCACATATAAGAACATTACGGAAATAATTTTATGGAATAATATGGTATTTTGCTTGTAGTTTAATATTTAACTATGTATTTCTATTTCCACTTTTATATTTTAATGTAAGTTTTTATTAATTAATATTGTTGTAATATTTTTATATATGTGTTAGTTATTTATAAAAGTTTTATGAATTTATATTAGTTGTGACAAATATAAGAATCATAGTGTAAAATACAAATAATTTGAAGTTAGTTTTGAAGTTTTAGGGGGGGGGGGGGGTTAGTGGGGTATTGATTTGTAAAGACTTGAAGAATTATAAGATTATATTGTTATTGGTAATATGATTCTTTAATTTCTTTAAAATCTTGTGTTATTGGTGTGATGATTTTATAATTCCATATAAATCTTTTGTTATTGGTATGATTGATTTGTAATATAACTTAAAATTAATCTTTTGTGATTCAAAAGGTTAAGTATTTACTGATTTTATAAATCTATGAAACTATAGTGTTATTGGAACAATGATTCATTACATTTTAACTCACTAGTCATGACTTTCAAAGTTTTGCAAGCCAATTTCTCTCTATCAAACATATATGATACATGAACGCGAGAAGCATTTTTATCAGTTTCACTTTCAGTAAAACATCTTATGAAAGAGATTATTATTACCCAGAGTTTTGTTATTCATATAAAAACTATGAAAGTGATTCCATAGTCACACTATAACCCATCAATATGACAAACCCAGAAAATGACACCAAACCACACGTGAAAAAAAAGTTACAAAATCCGGAAAATATACAAATAGGGTGGCCAAAAGTTAATATGAATATCAATAAATCATCCACAAAATATACATGGATTCTACAGATATGAGAAGGCATAACGTGACTCAATGAAAATCTATACAAAAATTAAAATCCATTGACTTTTGAAATCAAGGTAAATTAGCATTTCACTAACATCCCGAGCAATTTAAAACTTCAAATATAAAGTTTCTAAAACTTTAAAATAAAGAATCTTTTTGGAGATGCTCTAAAAGATCTGCATTGTTGAGTTTTTTCACGAACGTCTCTAATCATTATTATATTTCATATTATAGGATAATTTAATTATACATTAAAATTAAATGGTGTGAAAAACGTTATGCCCATAAAATAAAGACAGGTGTAGACAAAGTCTCTCACCTCCCTTTGATCTCTTTAGGAAAAAAATAGATTATGAGATTTTTCAGTGCCTCTCTCTTACTTTTTAGTTTCTTATTAATTTTTCTTCTCAGATATTTTTGCACATACCCTCCACTGCAGATGGCCTAAGAGCATGAGCAGCGGTCGTTTCTCATCATGTTTCTTCACGTTGATAATATAAAAAAATGTAAAATAGAGATGTTTAGACTGGTAAGAGACATTTCGTCAATAAGATACTCACCAAAAGATTTTAAGAGCTTTCATGTCACATGTAAAGTTTTCAATAGTTTAGAAGATGAAAATAAAATAAAAAGTAAATATATAATTAAGTGTTAATATTTTATTGTTTTAAAGAGACCCACTCACAAGAACATCAGCATTGATAAAATCTATCACAAGAGTACATTACATATATAGTATCATTATAATTAACTTTTATAATTAAATGTTAAATTTAAAAATTATTAAACCAATAGAAAGACGACATGTAAAAAATAGTCTCTGATCAATTTGGTTTTACGTTTTTTGAAGACCAATCGATTCTTAACATCTCTCTTATTTTTTTCTTTATTTCATTATTAAAATGGTGAAAGACTCTTTCTCATATCTTCATTGCGCCTGCTTATAACCATGCTCTAAGAAAATATTCTTGTTCTTTTTCTCTTGTAATTATAGAGCTATTGAAATGAATTTTGGCTAGAGAGATGTATTACCATAGGGTGTTAACAGATAGTTTCAGTATATGTTCATAAACGCTATCCATGTTCAAAAGCATCAATAACTTGACATCAGTTTGTTTCAATATTGATCAACAAATCTCTTATAGCTAAATTTGGTGGAGTATTTTGGGATTTAATTCAATAAAGATCAAATCTTCACTTGTAAATTCACTTAGGTGAACTAGATTCAGTGATAACGAATGAAAGAGAAAGAGTGTTATTCTGCTTCAGTAATTTTCAGGTTTAAGTGTATCTTCTTGGTGTTCAGTTTAGTCATCAGTTGATTAGATTTTTGGTAAGAGGGCTTTTAAAGGATCCAATGTAACTTGAGACAAGTTGACCAAAGACGTCATTTTTGGAAACCAACTGGTCCCAAGATGTAGCCACATTACTCATGTGCCTCTTCTGAACGCAGTAAAAAACAGAGTTTTGAAGTTTGAACCTTCTCTATAAAACATTTTACTCTATGGACTTTTTTTTTTTTTTTGACTGAATTACTCTATGGACTTTTCTGTATTTTAACAGAAAACAGTAAGAAATTTCTTTTGCAGATGACTAAAGATAAGACTGTGTTTACTCTCTAGACGTGGACAAATCTGACACAATAGTTTCTGCTCTTCGTCCTCTTTGTTGTTCTTTCTTCCTTTTTTTCTCGGACTTCGTAAATTGGTACACACTTTTCTTAACCTCTCTCTATATCGATACTTACGTACAAAGATATTTAGCGTTTTTAGAGATGGATGCTTTAAGAGGTGTTTTTGAGACATGAACACGTGTTTTTTGGTTGATATAATGATCAGATTAGAGTAGACACGTTTTGGGGGGTGTAAAAACATTCACAGGAATCTTCAAGTAAAATTCTTGGTAATAGATAGATACGTTGGAACTTGGAAGCAAACGGACATTTTTTTGGTTGTGCATGAAGTTAGCATATTATAGTTTTAAGGGCAAATTTATTTGATAGCACACAAAAATTGTGATAAAAATAGCACACGAAAAAAATCCCCAAAATTAATTAAAAAATAAAATTATTAAATTATTTTAAAATCTATATTTTTAACCACCTTTCCTAAATATTAAATTCTGAAACCCAAATATAAAAAAATATTTACATTTTTAATTAGTGCTATTTAAATTTCTTTATGTTATGCTATTTTGAAAAAAAAAATATATTTTAGTGATATTTTATGGTATTTTTCTAGTTTTAATCGGTATAACTAAATATACCAGACTCATTTTGCTAGGTGCATATACATTAAGAGAAAACCACCATTAAAACTTTTAAATTTTAAATTAAAGTCAAAATAACTCCAAATTTGTATTTGAGCCATAAAAAAATTCAATTTTTAAATATTGGTAGTTTTAGATTTCATAATTTTTTGAATCGCTCATTTAAGAAACTCGAATATTTAACTGTTGAACTCGAATAACAGTCGTATTAGGGTGTAAAATCGTTTTGTTAAACAAAAATTTCAAATCGATTTCATCTTATTCACTCGAAAACCTAATTTTCAATTCATTTTTAGAGGCAATCTTTGATGAAGACAATCTCTGACTGTCCATCGATCTAGGGAAGATAACTTCGAATTGGGAATTAAGTTTTCGAGTGAAGAAGATAAAATCGATGTGAGATATTTCTTAAACAAAATGAATTTTAAAGCGCAGTCGTGTTGGATATAACATTTGACTATCGGGTTTTGTTAATGGCTAAATCAATAAAATTTATTAGTTAAGATGACTAATATTTAAAAGTTAAGAATATTTTGGGTTCAAACATAGGTTTGAATATTTTTTTTTGTTTTAATTCGTAAGTTCAGAGTTTGTGGGGCGATTTTCTCTATACTTTAGATAATGCGATCAGAAAATTTAGAAAACCCGATTATCCAGAAATGATTAAAACCAAAATTAACCGGAAACTAAGCTAACCGGAAACTAAGCTAACCGGAAAAGATAATGCATAGACCTAAACAAAGTGTTGTTAGATTTTCGTTTGCTATTGTCAAATTCGTGGAAGTTAGCATACTTTATTTATGGTAGAGGTCACTGTTGATTGTTCAAACGAATAATAAATTAAGTAGCTAAAGTATGATGCTAAACATTATGTTGTTGTTATTTGTTTTTTGTGAACACTTTAATCAATACAGATTTTCTATAGTACGAATTTGTTTCTGATGTATGATAGATTTTGTATCCGGAGTTGTCTAATTTGTGAAAGTTAACGTCTTTTAATCTTTTTAGAACTCTGACAATATATAGCAGGAAAAACAGAAATTACAGATGGTTAAACTTTAAAAGTAATTTAAAGAAAAACATTATAAGAAATTTTTAATCACGGGTTGTGTTTTTTACCTTCATAGCTCCGTTCTGGTCCTTCTAGTGTGCAAACAAAACTGACTGTATAGGGGACAGTCCTTTTTAATTATAAGCATACAATTGTAATAATTATACTCTCTTTTCCCAATATGATACAAAAAAAAAAACTTGTGGATATGTTGTATTTAGCCCACCAAGTAGATTTAAGATACAATCGAAGAATAAATAAATTATATACAAAAAGATTGAATGTGAAATTTTGCTTTCTTCCAGCACACACTTGTCCCTATATGTATGTGTATGCTACTTCCCGGTCCCCACGGTCCAGACATGCCAAGTACCGAACCGGTTTGGTCCTATTTGTTTTCTTCTTGAACTGAGTACTTGGGATTAATCTAGTCTCTCTTTATAATCACTGATTTCTTCTTTTTATCAAACAATTACGTTAGCATTTGTATACAAAAATTCAATAATGTATGATGGTACGTATATTTCCTTTGGGGCAGCCCAGGTATGTTACAAAGAGGTTATAATCATAAAATGTAAAAAAAAAAAGTTTAGATGCTTTTAGGATAGTAAAAGGGGCAATGAACTGAAAAAGGAGTGATGGTCCAGAATTGCAAGAAAAGAACTTGACCTTAGACTCTCTGACCCATCTCACGTGCCACTATTCTCTTCTTCCTTCTAATCCTTTTCTCAATCATCAAGAATCATATTCATACAAATAAATATGTATATATATAAATTTTATACACATCAATTTTTTGGAAGATAGTTATATTGCTTGTGTGACTATCATCACTACGATAATATAAAACTTTATTTCCAAATTTTTATGTTTGAAATGATATGATGGATAAATCTCTCAAAATTCATATTTTCATATCTCTCCCGATTAGAATTTAGTTTTTTTTTGTTAAATAAGCCAAAAGTGTAAACTGATCGGAAGGTAAAAATGATTATGTGATTATGCATATTTTTATTCACAAAATGTATTATATGTTTAGTCAAAATTTTACAAAGTTGAATGGTAAAATAAAGAATGTATAATGTAATTCAGCAAGTTAATTTCATAGCTAAGCTTACTTCGGAGTTACACTAACATGATAGTACGGATCAAAATAAATATCAAATAATGTCTCACATGCACACATTCAGAAAACTCAGAGCTTCAATGTTTGTCAATTTTTAATCATTTCCATTTATTTTTCTGAAAATGTCCCTTTCGCCCACAATTTTTTTCTGAAATCTATATTCGTTATTTTTAAGCAAAATAATAAAATAAAAATTTGGAATGCCGCTATATAAATCAATGGTACTTAGTAATTCAATAAGGACGAAGAAACGTTGTAAAGAGCAATGACACTAGAAGCTTTATCATCAAATGGTCTCTTAAACTTTTTGCTCTCTGAGTCTCTTTCACCAACCCCATTCAAGTCTCTCGTCGATCTCGAGCCCTCGCCGGAAAATGACATCATCATCTCCAAGAACACAAGTCCTGAGATGTCTCAACAAGAACCGGCGTCACGGCAGCCACCACCAGCGGCTAGCAGAGGGAAGAAGCGGAGGAGGAGGAAGCCTAGGGTTTGCAAAAACGAAGAAGAAGCTGAGAATCAACGAATCACTCACATCGCGGTAGAAAGAAATCGAAGAAGACAGATGAATCAACATCTCTCTGTCTTAAGATCTCTCATGCCTCAACCTTTTTCTCAAAAGGTTCCTTTTTATGATAAATTCTTTTTTATCTTCTTACAATATCGACTAGGGTTTCAATTTTATGCAGTAATACTTTATGGTTTTCTCAAAAAAAAAAAAAACTTTATGGCGATAAGTTTTTGATTTTTTTTATTTGATAAATATCTGAATTCATTACTAAGTAATGGACAAGGAATAAAATAGATTGGATCTAAACTTGGTAAACAGCAAAATAATGAAGTTAAAAGCCCCCCCCCCCCCAAAAAAAAAAAAAGAGAAAAAGACTTCTAAGATCTCGAATAAGTCTAAGCATTTAAGCATATAGTTAAGTTTTTGATTTGGTATCTCAATTTTTACGATAAATTATTTTAAAGGGTTTAAGATTTTAAGTTGAATTTCAATATTTATTCACTAATATGTTCCTTCTTTTCTTTGTGGTGTTGTTTTTTAATGAAAGGGTGATCAAGCTTCAATAGTTGGTGGAGCTATAGATTTCATCAAAGAACTTGAACATCAGTTACTATCACTTGAAGCTCTAAAGATTCAAAAGGATAAACTAAACCAGACGGTTACTTCCTCAACAAGTCAAGACTCAAGCTGTGAACCTGAGAATCCTCATCTCATGTCTCTATCACAGTTCTTTCTTCACTCGTACGATCCAAGCCAGGAGAATAGGAATGGCTCAACAAGCTCGGTGAAAACCGCTATGGAGGATCTTGAAGTGACTCTAATAGAAACTCATGCTAACATTAGAATCCTGTCAAGAAGAAAAGGTTTCCAGTGGACCTCGGTGGTGGCTACCACCGGGCCACCGCAACTTTCGAAGCTAGTGGCTGCTCTACAGTCACTCTCCCTCTCCGTGCTTCACCTCAGTGTCACAACATTGGAAACTTTTGCTATTTACTCAATCAGCACTAAGGTAAATTAACTTAACCCTCTTATCTAAACCGGACTTAAACAAGATTTGTTCGGTTCAGTTTTTGGGGTACTACGGTAAATATGGTACACCATTGATCCGTTTGACACTTTATGCTGTCTACTTTATCAGAAATAGGGTAATAGAACTCTTACCATCACTATATAGTATCTAAGTCGGACGATAAACCGGACTAAACCGGTTTGTTCAAATACTATTTGAGGGGTATTTTTAGAAGAGATGTTACGAAATTAAAGCTAGACGGTAGATTATGTACGGTCACAGACACATGGAACAGAAAAGGAATGTCTATGAACTCTTAACTAGATTTGGTCTAACATTTATTGCCATACTTGGCGGAGTCACTTTTTAGTTTTCATCATTTTTTTTAAAAAGAGGTATAGTTATTGCAACGTGAATCATTATTAATCCTTTTTCCTTTTAGACTTTCATATGGTGTTATATCTTTAGAGGTGTAACTGAAAGTTTACATTACATTATATTTTGTATTGGGTTTTGGAAGGTGGAAGAGAGTTGCCATCTAAGTTCAGTAGATGACATTGCAGGAGCAGTCCATCACATGCTAAGTATCATTGAAGAGGAACCTTTTTGTTGCTCAACAATGCCAGAGTTACCCTTTACTTTCCCCTTAAATCACACAAATGCCACTCATTCTCTCTGAGAATTCTCCTTTCCTTTTTAATTCCTTCTTTTAATTTTATCACATAGCACATCTTTGATAGTTATTTTCTTTCAGAATAAAGTAGGTTTATTGCTTTCTTTCTTTTTTGTTTCCTAGGTTCTTTTCGGACTCTGTAAAGGCTAAATGTGAATCCATGTGGAGTATAATGGCACATAATATAATAGTAGTTGTTTTACTCCTTTTTCATTTTTTCTAAATTTCAAATAATTTAGCATACCTGTCAGGGTTAGAATTCTTGTTTGATCTGATTGGTATTGTTAAGTTCTTAACTTGTAATATTTGTTTTTGGTCTCAGAGAACATGAATTTCGTTCGCCGGCTTTAGTATCTAGGGAATGCTCTTGATTTTGCTAGCTTTGTTTTTGGAGGTTTCTGATGCTCACTAGCTTTGGTTCGATCTCTATGTAAATGTTTGGTTTATCATCTAATGAATTTCATTGATAAAATATATTTTTTATATAATAGATTCTTATTTCGTCATAATTTTTAGTTAGATTAATGGTTTTGAATTTTAGTAGTAGACTAAATACCTTTTAAATTTTTGTCCAGGTAGCTCCCTAATATAGAGCTCTACCACTCAAAGATCAATCAAATCTAAACATATTTATTCTGATAAGAAAGAGTTGTGTGTCCATTCAGATTCGAGGTTCAATCATATTTCTGAGCATTCAGGAGCATAAATTTAATTCCTGTAGAATTAAAAAAATAGATTTATATTCTCTTGGAGTTTACTCGGTTCGAATTAGGTTTAGTGAATCATATAAATTTTAGTTAAGTCCGTATCAATTTTGGGTTAGATTATGTTTCATGTTTTATTGCTTTGCTTTGTTACTTGGAACTTAAACATTTATTGACACACGTTCATGATGAAGATGAATATTCTGTTATGTTTTTTAACAAAACTATAAAGCTACATTATTCAAGGAACATAAAATGATAACCAAATTGTTAAACTCAAGCTATATTGTTCATAATCAACGAAAACCAATTTTTTAAATTTTCTAGCAAAAAGCAACATCATATAAACTTAAAATCTTCAAAATTCAAATGCAAACTTCAATAGTATTCACCACTTGGATTCTCAAACTCTAAAAGCCAAATAAATACAATAAGTAAAACATAATGTACATATATATATACATATACAATAGAAGAAAAACTAAGATAAGAACATATATTTTCTCAAGCTTATCAAACATTTTTACAAGTACTATAAGTTATAACTAATATTATATTTTGAATATTCGGTTACTCATTTGGGTTGGATCCGATATTGGTTATTTGAGTATGTCAATATAGCAAAATCTTTTCAAATATTTACACCGGATATGTTTCAGTTTTATACCTCTAAATATATATCATTTTTGGATGTTGATATTATTCTCAGTCCTGAAAAGTATATTTATTTCTACTACTCTATTTTTAAAAAAAAATTAACCAACCTTAACATTTTGTAAGCCAAACCAAATTAACAATGGTTATAATTTTCTAAAATTTTGATATTTTTATTGTATGTTTTTGGTTAACCTTATCTCTACATGTTATATCATTGATTTGAATATCTTATTAAAATTAACATTAAAATTCTATATATTCGTTTCAGTTACAACTTGGTATATAGAAATTAATATACATTATGAGGTTCTGCAATAAACAACAACATAATATGTTTCTTAAATAAAAATAAAAATTTCTATTGTAATACTCCCTCTCAAAAATGTATGTTTTGAATTGCTCATACATATAAAAGTAATATATTAATTTTGATTATAAATGTATGTTTTGGAGTTCTGGAAGCCATATTGTGGCTTGAAGCACAAACATCACTAGTACAACACACCACCCAAGCTATAGAGGTGGAGATGCTACCAATACCTCAAATTCTAGGACGATGGTGTTATATGGATGGATCATGGAAAACAAGGATAGATTCTTGGGACAAGGATAGATGGTATAGCATTTTAGAAGATTTCGATGGGCTGATGGAGGAAAAGAATATGATAGCCAGTATGTCACCTCTCCATTATGAAATAGAAGCCCTTATTTGGACGATGGTAAGTATGCGGAATTTACAAAAAATTTATGTGACGTTTGCAACAGCTACTTCTCAATATGGTAAGGATAGTTTCGGAACCACAAGAATGATATGCTTTTGCAACGTATTTGAAAGATATCCAGCTACTCTAGGAGAACTTCAATCACTCAGAGTTCATATATGCACACCGTACAAAGAATATAAGGACAGACAGTCTAGTACTCAGTGCTCGACAACAATTGTCCCTCGTTGTTCACATGACGCAAAATTATCAATGTGGTTTATAGAATTTTAACTGAATTTGTATTTTGATGGAAAAAAAACTTTTATTTGATGATTAAATATTTTCTATATTTTGTAATTAGTCAATAAATACAATCAATTTCTTATAAGTTTATCCTTATTATTGTTACCTCATAAAATGTAAAAAAAAACAGTATCTTTTGAAAATATATTTTCTTCTAAAACATAGAACATACCGAAAGAAATCTATTGATAACATGTGAACTATACGTACTCCGTTAAGATTCAGAGACGAGGCTAATGCTACAGACCATCATTGTGCCTGAGATTATGCGTGGTTGCTTATTTTCCATTGATGTCGCCTTGGTTCTATTATATGGACCTTCCAATGGTCCATATTTATGTTTTTGGATACGGGTTTATTCTGTATACCGGATTCCTTAATTTAATTCATTTTTTCATTCACTATTTGATATGATAAGTTATAATTATATGTGGTAAACTATAAAGAAAACTAGTAAATTTGAATGTTTGTATCTAGAGATTATTGGTTGACAAAAAAGTACCTAGAGATTATTGTTTCTATTATTATATTTCTCGCAATTTGAATTTCCTGGCTGGACATCTTGTCAACAGAACACGAGCCCGTAAATATGTTTTTTTCATATGTAAACCGATATAGTTAGCTCATGAAGCTTAGAGCAACTCCAGGTAGGTGCTTAACTCTTAAAAAAAAAATATTAATAAACAATCAAATCACATCGATGAATATTAAGAGTTGGTTCTTAAAATCCTTATTTAAGAACCAACGCTTACACTGTTCGCGGGCCCGACTGCCAAGTGTCGGCCCGCGAGTGGTTCTTTTTTTTTTTTTTAGAGAAAAGAAGAAAAAAGTTGAAAAAAAAATTTTTAAGAACTTTTGGTGGGGTTTAGGAACGGAGATGCTCTTAGTACATTTGAACCATCCTAAATTATATATGAATTAGCATGATCAAATATTTTGTTATTTAGACCAAAAAAAAATATTTTGTTATATTTGAAGTGTAGTAGCCAGTAAAAAAAATAGTAGTTTGTGTTTACATGTTTTTGTTTGATTTGGTTAGACCGTAATACAACTTTTATTAATTAAATTTAAATCTAATATGAATCGATTTTGATATAATTTTGGAATGTTATTTTTCTGATTGGGATTCATTTTGATTTTTCTAGATAAGAACATTTTTAGTTTGACCCCCCCCCCCCCAAAAAAAAAATCATTTTTAGTAACCGTAGGTTTGAACTATACTTGGTGAAAGAGTTTTGTCAAAGTTAATTAAAGAACAAAATCTATGGCTTTCTAAAAAATGGTGTTGTGTCATCGTCAAAAAATGTTTTACATCCATCTTCTGTTACTGTTCTACTGAAATATCTTTGGTCGATCTGTATGAGACTTGAGACAAAATGATCTTGCTTTTGTTAATGTATGTTTTCACTAAATGTCGATGTGGAAAGGACTGTTGAATTGTTATATATATTATACGGTGTTGCTATTATAATATAATCTGTTTTAAATTAATAAGGTTCATATGATCCATTCGAAAACACACTAAGTTTATTTTCGTTAGTTTCAGCAGGTACCAAATGACTTAATAATCTGTCACAGAAACCCACTAACTTATTTTACCACTAAGGAAATGACGTGAAAGAAGGTTAGTTGCATCGAGAAAAAAAACATAGGAAAGTTAATAATAGCTCAATCCCAACTCTCTTCGCCGGCTTTGACTTCTCCGCCTCACGTTTCTCAGCCACAAGAAAGTCAAACTCTTGAAGCCAACATAACTCGACTGACCCCTTAAACCACTGTCCCACAAGATTCAGCTTAATTTGAGCTTTCTATACGTTCATTGGCAAAGCCTCTATTCTTTAAACCTTCTGCTACTCCTTTTGAACCAGGTGCCTTCTCTAAACTATGATCATGTGCTTGTTCGGAATCAACTAGCTGTTCTATGGCCCCTCTCTGAATGACGAGATTTAAACAAGCAACATTAGAAAAAACTTGTTTCAAAATATGTTTCAAAAAACACATAAGGGAAAACATCCAACTCGTACTCTTTAGCTTCCAATAGAGAAATTTCCGCCTCCGGAACTCAAGGCTGATGGAAGTTTGGGATTCCCATGGGCTGCGAGACTAAGTTTTCAGTCGCCAAATCTCTAAGGAATAGCTACACTTACTTACAGATTTGATGGTATGCTTGAGATATCAATCCCCTCTAAAATGCTTAAATTAGGACCGGAAAACAAGATGAGTATATCATCAGCGAGTTCCATACATTTACTCTACCTTCAAGTGGTCTTGTTCATGATGTGGTAAATAGAACTTGGGGAAGGAGCTGTAAGATTAGTTGTAAGAAGCTTGGTGATTCATCTTTCATGTTTCATATCCCGAACGAACCTACTCGTTATTGGGTTATTCTGCGAGGAGTTTGAAATGTTGATTATTGCTTACGTTTCGTTCTGCGTGGATTCTAGAAAGCTCTTTCAAAATTTTTGAAATCTCTACGCTTCCGGTATGGGTCAGTTTGAAGAACATTCTTGGAGTTGCTACTCTGGATTAAGGATACGTCATGTTGCCTCAAGACTTGGAGAACCTATTTTTACAGATAAACCTCGACTTGATCCTACCAGTATGGGTGAAGCAAACATTTTAGTTGAGATGAAGCTGAATAGAGATTTCCCGAAACTAATTGCACTTGATGATAAACAAGGTAGCATATTTCTCGTTAATGTTGTATACATGTTGATTCCATCTACGTGTGAGATTGGCACAAAGAGAAGACATGTCTCTTACCTTCTAAGCCGGCTAATGATCCAACCTTACCACCATAGACAAAATATGTTCGTAGTGAAATCCTTGTTGTGGATATTGATCTTATTCTACTACAAAGGGATATTTGATCTTAGTGTCACCAATTATCCATTCAAAGGATCCAAAGGCTAATGAAAATCTCTTGCTTTCAACTCCAAAATCTGGTGCCCTTGTGTTTCAGAGTCATACCAACGAGTTAGAAGGTCAACTTGCAACTAACCCCATACCCGCTTTGCAACCTAATGAGGAGGTTGTTCTTGACCTTTCTTCGAGGTTTTCAGATGCTTCATAGGTACTCTATGGCACAAGAAACCTAATGTTTGGAATTTTATCCTCATCTTCTTACTCACAACAAGAGAAGCGAACTGCTGCGCCCAACTCATTTACCATTTTCTCCACATTAGTGGACTCGCAATCTACTCCCAGTGATACACCGATTATCAACAACGAGGTCCTTGAATCTTTCATTGTTGGTCCCTTAACCACAACACCTAACCATTCTGTATTTGAGAGTCCTTCTCGTTTTACAGTGATAAGAGATGTGGATGAAGTTGAGACTGAGCATTCGAGCTCGTGCAGCTTGACAAGAGGTGGGAAAGAGTAAAAGCCTCCTATCTAGTACCTAAATATGGAATGGAAGACAGTTCGAGCTAGGGAGAGGAAGTGTGGCTGTCGTGACCGTAGCTCTTATCACTAGCTATTGTCTATCATTGCATTGATGGCTTATCTAGTTTCTACTTTTATTGTTTCATTGGTTTGGGATTCAATAATTCATGAAGCTTTTTTCATGCATACTTTTTCCAACTATAAGATCTTTGGTCGTATTTTATAATAATTTATGTTTTGATTCGAAAGCTTTAGTAAAAAACATACATTTCTATGTGGGCAAAGGTAAAAGATCATTCTTAAATTTCTTTGAAACTTTGTCTTGTTCACCCAATCTTCCTTCTCATGATTATTCACTTTTTATCGTGTACAGAAGATCACCTCTTGAACCATAAATTATACACTTGGACGTCTTGTGTAAACGGCAATCGCGGTTACTCGTGCAAGCCTATCATTCTCCAGATAGCCTAAATACCCAAAATCATGAGAATAAAGAGAAAACAAAAGTAATATGACTGAAACTTTACTTTATTCCTTTTGCAGTATGGTCTTGCCATTATTTTTTTCTTAGAATCTGTAGTTGGGGTATTCTTCTTTCTTCAACCACTGGCCTTGGAGATGATTGACAAAGGCTCATTAAATGTTGTCTAGCTTCAAATCCAACTCTTTAGTTTTGGTATACGATTGTGAACTACTTTTTTATTATTATAATAAGTCACATACTAGGATTTTTTTTGGCTGAACCCATATTTTTCAACTTGCCTTTTATTAATCTACCACTTACTCAAGTATTCACTGGAAATATCACATAACTGTTATCTGAACATAGGTAGATAAAATATGTATATAATTCTCAAAAAAAAATTAAAGTTAATATAGTAGATTTTTAACATACATCTTAAAAATTGTCAAAATAAATTGTATTAAAACTCTTACAAATTTTTATGGCCACTTGAATATAAGAATCCATTATGATTTATGAACCATTTTGGAAAATATAAAATAAAACATTTTTGTGTTCTCATACACGTAATAGCTTAAATATTCATCCAAAAACATCAGATCGATATTTTAAGATATCCATTTGCGGAAATTTGTGTCCATTTGTCTATTTTTCTGAAGATTTCCACTCAATCTATTATATATCAACGTATGATCGAAAACGCCTAGATATTTACAAATGAATAGACAACTTTTTCTTTTTTGTCGGGTCACAAATAGAACTTTTAGGGTCTGAACCGGGGTTTTAGTAATATAAGCAAGACGCAAATAAAGTGCGGTACGGTCTAAATGCGGTTCATGCGATTTGCGAGACAAGTGCGATTTTGATAGAAAAGCGATGCAGAATAATGTTTGATTGGTAAAATAAAAATTTGCGGTATTCGGTAATTGGTTGATTGGTAAAAACAATAAACTATTTGAATTTTATTATATAATTAAATCATTTTAAGCAAATGTAAATAAAATATAATTTAAATTTAAATTAATTACTTACTAATAATATTATAATTATTTTATTATCATTCGTACAATTTAAATACAAAGTTTATTTGAGTTAAAATATATATAAATTTATAGATAATTTAAACAAAATGTTTAATAACAAAATATAAAGATAATACAAAAAAAATATCAAGTATTTTGGTTTTCCCATAACATATTTGCAATATTATCTCGTAATTGTGACATATGTTCTCCATGTGCTTTCTCAAGTGTGTCGATGTCACGAAATTCCTATTCAAAATCTTTGTTGCTCATTCTTGTCTCTGACATTGTACTCGCAAAATCTACATCATAGAAGTTTGAGATTTTGATAAAATTATGTAATCCCATTGTGGCCAATACCACTTTTTGTATGTTTAAACCATATCTTGAAAAATCTGAAAGAATTCTCCATTTCTTCTTCCAAACTCCAAATGTTCTCTCAATTACAGAATGTAAAGACGCATGATATCGATTGAACAGTTCTTGTTTATTCCTCGGAGCAGGACCAAAGTTGAATTGAGACATATGATATCTCACAACTCCATTGCGTGATGATCTGTAAGGAGCTAAAAATCCTTGTTTGTTTGGATAGCCAGAATCAACAAAATAATATTTTTCAGGTGGAGGCAAAGAAAATTCTGAATCTCTTTGTTGTGCCATTGCTAGAACAGATGTATCGTGACATGATCATGGTGCACCATTCCATATATATGTGAATAACATATTCAAATCACATATCGCCATGATGTTCAGTGATGCATTATCATGTCGGTTCCAATACATGTCTTGTAACTCAGACTTCACTTTTACGCATACATGGATCTCATTCATAGCTCCAACGAATCCACTAAAAATAGATAATATGTTCGATCTGCTTGAAATTTTTCAGGAATTCGGTATAACTCTTGTCTTGTTGGTGTCCTAATATAGTCACACGCCAATTGTTATGTGGCTGCAAGAACTTCAATAAATTTTCGTGGAACAGTCTCTTGATTTCGGCCAAATGGCAAACTAACATCTCTTTGAACTTCATTGTGCCCACATATTCTTAGAAATATCGCCACATTTTCTTCAATGCTTGTATTTAATGTGGATTTTAGACCATAATTTGTTTGAAGCTAAGACACAATATTCTGAAACAGGGCAATGACATCCTTAGCATTTGATGACAACCAGCATCATCTTCTTGTAGTTGATGACAACCAGCATCATCTTCTTGTAGTTGATGCCAAATATTTAACCATCCCAAACCTCCATATGTTCGGACAGGTTCCCTAGAAAAATATTGTTGATAGTAAGTCATTGCTAGGTTGATTATTAACTCCGTAAATTGCTCATTTTCCAAATTCCACATTTCTATTCTCTCCTCGTAACTTACATTATTAATGTTTTATGATCGCAACTGACATAAACGAAAAGCCTACAATTTTAAACATGAGAAAAACACATCATAAGTATATAAAAACTTACGTGAAACATTTAAATTAAAATTCTATAAACAACTTAATTAAAATACATATTTTATATCACATTAACTAGAATAATAAAATAAAGCTAGCATTAAACTAATCTTTGTCATTTGAATAGCTTTTATGAGATTTGTTTAAATTTGTAGAAGTTCTTTGTGAAGTTCCCCATATATTAAACAACCCTCCAGGTCTAGCTGTACGTGAATTCTGACCAGTTTCAAAATAATTCGTGAAATTGAGACCGCATGATGAAATTTGTTCATTAGTTGATGAATCTCGTACTGCTGTACCATCAGAATTTTCTTGTTGTATATTTTTACCACTTTCTTCTTGACTTCCTACAAAAAATCCATATTGAACATTTGGTGGTGTGCCCCATTGCTGAACATTTGGTGGTGTACCCCATTGTTTGGCATTTGGTGGTGTGTTCTATTGTTGAGCATTTGGTGGTGTATCCCATTATCAAACATTTGGTGGTGTGCCCCATTTTTGAGCATTTGGTGGGGTGCCCCAGTGGTGAACATTTAGTGGTGTACCCCTTTGTTAAACATATAGTGGTGTACCCCATTGCTGAACATTTGGTGATGTACCCCATTGTTGAGCATTTGGTGTACCCCATTGTTAAAAACCATAAGATGGACTGCCAAACGATTGATATTGACCTAATTGTTTAAGTACATCTTCATTGTTCCGTGAAACACCAGTCATAGCTTCTAACAATTGTAGCTTATCTTCATCGTGGCTTCCAGCTATATCAAGAAAATAGTTACGCCAAAATACTAATTCTTTAAGTGTATTAAGGCAAGCCCAGTAAAATCTTCCCTTCGACACGTTGAGAGCAAGAAATATTTCTTCTGGTTTTTTCCATTCGTCATAATTTTCTTGATCAAAAGAGCTTGGACGAAGTTGTTGTAGACTTTGTCGTTGAAACTTTGTATGGTTGATTCAAAGGATTGCCTTCTTCGACCTCCTTGTGACACATTCCCACTCTTGTGCCCTCCTCGAGATCCATTCCCACCGCTACCACGTCTAACGTTTGCCTGCACATTCAATCTACTTCGTTGTTGACCTCTGTGGACATGATTTTGAACTGTTTCTTGGGTGTTATCATCAATTGTAACACGATAAACATCTTCGTCATCTTGTGTCTCATGGACTTGTGTTTCTTGTATGTCACCACTATATGTGTCTGATCCATCTTCACACTCTTCATCAAGTGCATGTGCGTTGTTCAGTTCTGCTCTTCTTTGACGTGCAGAGTGATGAGATTGTGATTGAACATCATGTAGTGCTAAGCAACGTACCATTATTTCCCAAAATTCTGGAGGTTTTCTCAATCATTTTGTTAGTTTAAATCCCAACATATATTATAGCATACGATTAACTTCGTAAGCTTAACTTGCATGTTTTAGTGATATTTATTTTAATGATATAAGGTTATTTGTACTTACAAACTCACGTTCCTTCCACCATGCATATGATGCATATATGATAGAAGTATAAGAATCAATCGAGATACTAGTAGAATTCATCAGCGTCTTCCATCGCTTATATTTTTTTTGAATTCATCAAGCTTATTTTTGAAAACCCCGTAATTTATATTCATATTAAACGCTTGATTGAACTTGTTTTCCATATACTCTATACCAATAGCTGTAAGATTTTAAAGAGTATAATCGTTCATAGCAACTGCTTAATCGAACAATTGAATTAATGTTTTTTCTTGTACATACGACCATTTGTATTTATCCTTATTCTACAATGTTGAAACTTAAAATATTAGTTTTTATATTAATCAAACTAATGTCAAAATTACAAATATATTTATATTTACCCATAGAGTTGTTTCCGATGGAGGATCTGAATCTTCTCCCTGACGGTTTGAATTTGTTGTTCTGCCGGTACTCGTATTAATTCACCGGTTGGATGCCATATCTGCATTTTAGAATATTCAATAGTTTAAAATTTTACAAAATTAATTGATTCACTAATAAAATATTTTATTTTGTTTTAAAAACGATAGTAAGTTTTTATGTGATCTAGTATTATTATAGATATATTCAATTCATTTTTGTTTAACTAAAAGAATAATATTTATAGAAAATAATTATAATTTATTTCATCTAATAGCTAATATTTTTATAATTTAAAGTCATTGATCAGTTGTGTTTATCATTAATGTATTAATACTTATAAATATAATGAATTTAATTTGTTTCATGACGACTGAAAGTGCGCTTTAAATTAAAATGATTAATTAACATCATGAGTAACTATAGTTAAAAGACATCATCACTAACCAACTCTTTCTAACATTAATTATTCTTTATTACTACAATAACGAAGAGATAGGTATATCAAACTTTATATCACAATATTTGATACATGTATTATATAAATTATATAAAATACAAACCATACCTTAAAATATATGTGTGTTGTTGTTTGCTAAAACAAATCTGTCCTTCACTTGATAAGTGAAAAAAGAAAATTCTTAAGTCGACATAAACAGGTAGAAAAAAGAAGAAGAAGAATATATGACTTATGTATGTCACGGAAGTTTAGCAAATATATAGGTAAAATATATTAATTAAAATAGAAAAGTTATTTATTATTCACTGTGCAAAGCGTTTTTTAAGTGGACCACATAGTTTTGTCTGGAACACAATTTTGAAGTGTGTTTTCTTATCTTATATATATTTTGATGCTTTGAAATATGTGTGCGGATTTACTTTTCTGAAAAAAAAACACTTTTCAGCAGAAATTTTGTGACTGGTAACATCATTGCGTTTTTTATAATGACACTTTGAAATCCGCAGTGGAAAATTCACCAATCACAACATTATTCATGCTCGATTCTTTTTATTTTACACTCTATAAATTAATAACTTAAATTAATAAAAAAATGATCTTAAGTTAGATCCATTTAAACTATGATATAAATCGATAAAAAATAAAATCATTTAAAAATTGTATAAATATATAGTCCATTAGAATTATAAATTAATAATTTATATATATATATATATATGTATACATACATGGGAAATTGTCAAAAATACTACTTTTCTTGTATCATTTTTTAAAAATACCTTAATCACTTTTATCCTTGTTTTTAAGAGGGAAAAACACACTTATAACCCTTGAGTTAATTAATATAAGACTTAGGGTTTAGACTTAAGAGATGGTGTAGGGTGGGGGTAGGGTTTAGGAATTTAAAATTTAGGATTCTAATTAATTTTTTTTTAAAAATTGCCCCTTAAAAAGTGGTATTTTTGAAAATGTCACTTTAATGAAGGTAAAATGAAAAGTGGTACAAGGAATGTGGTAGTTTTCAAAAATACAATTTTTCTTGTACCACTTTTTATTTTTACGTTAATCACTTTTACCCATTCTTTTTTAAGAGAAAAAAACATACTTATAACATTTGGGTTAATTAATCTAAAACTTAGGGTTTACAGTTGAGGGGTGGGGTAGGGTGGGGTTAGGTTTAGGAATGTAAAATGTAGTATTGTAATTAATTTTAAGAAAAAATTGTCTCTTAAAAAATGGTATTTATGAAAATGTCTCTTTAATGAAGGTAAAAATGAAAAATGGTACAACAAAAGTGGTAAACTTGAAATTCTCCCTAAAAATAAATCATTATATTGTTTATTTTATATTCATAATATATAGAATTATGTTTATATGTTCTTAACACTTAATATATAGTGAAAATATTTTAGTAAAATTATATCTAAAACTGCATTTAAATTTTATAAAGCATATTCATATACACCAAATAATATAGAGAAATTACTAAAAATAGCACAAGTTAAGTATTATTTTACAAAAATACTTTCAATTAAATATATATTAATATTTGGGTTTACACTTTAGTGATTATTGTTTTGAGTTTATTGTTGAAAGGGTGGGGTTGAGTTTCTAAATGTTTTATAAATATTTTGAAAAAAATAATAATTTAGCCTATTTTCATGGGAGAATTTCAAGTTACCACTTTTGTTGTACCACTTTTCATTTTTACCATCATTAAAGATACATTTTCAAAAATACCACTTTTTGAAGAGGCAATTTTAAAAAAAAAATAATTAGAATCCTAAATTTTACATTACTAAACTCTACCCACATTCTACCCACATCTTACACCACCCCTTAACTCTAAATTCTAAGTCTTAGATTAATTAACCCAAAGGTTATAAGTGTATTTTTCCTTTTAAAAAGGGTAAAAATGATTAAGTTATTTTTGAAAAATGGTACAAGAAAAGTGGTATTTTGACAATTTCTCTATTTTCATCATAATTTAAAGTTATTTTTGAAAGTTATCATTTATTAAAGAAAAATTTGCAAAGTGATATCAAATTTGTGGTAGGATGACAATTTCTCCTATAATATAAAAATTAAATTTTTGAAAGAAAAATATTTTAAATAAAAATTATAGAATTTGTTTAATAAATTAATATTTCTATAAATTAATAAAATATTAAAACTTAATATTATTAATTTATAGGACTTTTACTGGGTGTTTTGCAAAAATACCTCAAAACTTGAAGTCAAATACAAAACTAACTCTTCCTTTTTAGAATTTTGACTTGTCCTATTCAACCCATAATTCTAATTATTCACAAAAATGCGACTAAAAGACTTACTAGAAGATTTTAAATAAGCTTTCAAAAATTGTATTTTGCTCTATCATCCTCATCTTCATCAATTATTCACGAAAATGCCATTGTCATCAATTCACCCAACAACCATGAACAACCAATATGAAGTTCATAATGCATCAAAAATTGATTTTCACTCATTCTATCTCATATCTTATCCATAATTTCTCAAATTCTCTCTGTATTCATCCAAAAAAACCTAAGGTTTTTGATCCTAAATTTTTAAGGGTCATATAGCCATTCAAGCTCATGATTCCTGGTGATTAACAATTGAGTAGTTGTCTTGGTGAAGTTCTGTGTGCTTGGACAACTAAGCAAGTTTTCTTAGTGGTTTAAGGTATGAATCGGATAGTTTACCCATATTTGTTCGCGAGAAGACTTGCGCGTAAATCTTCTGTGTGTGTTGTTAGGAAGACTTTTGTGGAAGTCTTAAAACATTTCTTTGTTGACAAAAACAAATTTAGGAAGACTTCCTTGAAAGTTTTCCCAGATAAACAGGTTAGTTTTGCAATTGATCGATTTGTCTCAGAAATTTGATTTTCTCGAGAAGACTTACCGATAAGTCATCCAACAGAAGACTTCCGTGGAAGTCTTCCAAACTTTTAAATTAAGTCTGCTTACGGTCCGTGAAAGTTTGTGTAGGTTACTTTTGCAATTGAAAATATAAACTTGAACATTTAATTTAAATTCAGTGATTCTGGTCAAACATAAGGTAGCGAAAGAAGATTTTGATGGAAGTCTTCTCCAAAAAAAATCAAATTTAGTCAATTATAAAAGTAACCTACGAAAACTTCCACGGACCGTAAGTATACTTAATTTAAAAGTTCAGAAGACTTACTAGTAAGTTTTCTAGAGAAATTCAATTTTTTAACACAGATTGGTCAATTGCAAAACTAACATGTTTATCCAAGACTTCTAGGGAAGTCTTCCTAAATATTTTTGTTAACAAAGAAAAGTTGGAAGACTTCCACGAAAGTCTTCCTTTGTAAATTTTCAATTGCAAAAATGACATGAATGGAAGACTTTCAGGGAAGTATTCTGAGAAGACTTTCACAAAATTCTTCTACGACAATGTATAATAAACCTTCATTTCTTCAAATTTAAAATGAATTTTTAAAATTTTATTGTTAATTCATGTGTTTTAGACAATATTTGGGGTGCTGAATGAAATCCATAACTTTATAGGTGATAATTTAGAGGGTATTAAATATGTTTATTATAAGTCTTATAACAAGAAGACATTAGAAGACTTCTCATAAGACTTAATTATAAGTCTTCTTGAAATTCTTCTAACATCTTCTTGTTAGAAGACTTCCCACAAAACTTAATTATAAGTATTCTAACAAAAAGACATTAGAAAACTTCCCAGAAGACTTAATTATAAGTCTTCTGGAAAGTCTTCTAACGTCTTCTTGTTAGAAGACTTCTCATAAAACTTAATTATAAGTCTTTTAACAAGAAGACGTTAGAAGACTTTCCAGAATACTTAATTATAAGTCTTCTGGAAAGTCTTCTAACGTCTTCTTGTTAGAAGACTTCTCATAAAACTTAATTATAAGTCTTCTAACAAGAAGACATTAGAAGACTTCCCAAAAGACTTAATTATAAATCTTTTGGAAAGTCTTATAATGTCTTCTTGTTAGAAAATTTCTCATAAAACTTAATTATAAGCCTTCTAACAAGAAGACATTAGAAGACTTCCCAGAAGACTTAATTATAAATCTTCTGGAAAGTCTTATAATGTCTTCTTATTAAAAAATTTCCCATAAAACTTAATTATAAGTCTTCTAACAAGAAGACATTAGAAGACTAATATAGACCTTGATGGTCATAATAGATTTATGTATTTATGTAACATTTGATATTTTGTGAATTTAGCTAAGTTTTCTTGAGAAGTATTCTCCCTTAGCCGTAGTAAATTTGACTAATTTTTATTATTAATGTGTTTTACTATTGAATTTGTATCAAGAACTTTAATAATGTCAAGTAATTTTGGCAAGATAATATTGTAGACATGAATATATTTACAAATATTTTTCATTAATATCTCTTTACATTTACAAAATAATTCACAATTAAAAGAATACACCTACAAATCACAAAACGACCATAAACAAAATTATTATATACAAAAACAAGTTTGGACTCCATAACATGAGAGAAGACTCCGTTATAAGACTTTCGTGGAAGTCTTCTAGTGTATTATTTGTTGGACGACTTCCGAGAAGACTTCCATGAAAGTCTTCCAAATCGTCTCAGATCTGAAAAACCTGCATATCCAAACAAAATAAATCAGTGAGAAAAGACATGAGATCAAAATTAGAAATTAATATAAGGTTTAGTTTTTTTTTATGAAAGACTTACTTGAAAGTCTTCTAATAGAATACCTCCTGGAAGACTTACTTGAACGTCTTCTAGACCCTAAATTTACTATTCGTCCAGAAGACTTTCGCGGAAATTTTCTAGTGCATTATTTGTTGGAAGACTTCCAAGAAGACTTCCATGAAAGTCTTTCGAGAAGACTTGTATGAAAATCTTCCAAGTCATCTCAGATCTGAAAAACCGGCATATCCAAACAAAATAAATCAGTGAGAAAGAAATGAGATAAAAATGAGAAATTAATATAAAATTTAGTTTTTTTATGAAAGACATACTTAAAAGTATTTTAATAGAATACATCTTGGAAGAGTTCCTTGAAAGTCTTCTAGACCCTAAATTTACTATTCGCCCAGAAGACTTCTAAGAAAGTTTTCTAATGCATTATTTTTTGGAAGACTTCTATGAAACTTTTCCAAGTCGTCTTAGATCTAAAAAAAACTTACATATTCAAAAGCATTAAATTAACTTCAAAACATTAAAAACTTTTAAAATAAGGTAAGAACTTAAAACAACAAAAAGAGTTTTCAAAAGTTAAGAACTTTAAGTAATAAGAAGTTACCAAATGATAAAATATGATTTATAGATCTATCTTTAAGGAAGTGGAAGATGAGAACCATGCGATGAAAAACCTGAAAAGAAAACAAAATAAATAGGTGAGAAACATGAGATAAAAATGAGAAATTGATATAAAGTTTGTTTTTTTTATGTTCAAACAGATTAGAGAGGTTGAAGAGTTTTATAATGAGAAAATTACATTTTATTGTAGCCATTTGAGAGGAAGAGGGATAATATGTAAATTTTTCTTTATTTAAAAAGATAAAATTTCAATAAAATTAAATATTTTCGATTCAGAAGACTTTCAAGTAAGTCTTCTAATAAAATACATCCTCGAATACTTACTTGAAAGTTTTTTAGACCCTAAGTCTTCTAGTGCATTATATATTGGAAGACTTAAGTCACTTATACCCTAAACTCAAAATAATTAACTAATTAGAAACAAACACTTTATAAAACTTAAATAAACTTTAAAATCTGAATTTATATCATTTAAAATATCTATAATTAGATGATTAAGATTTTTACCCAACCAAAATATTTTTTACGAAATAATTAAATTATTATTAAGATTTAATACACTAGATCTTATGGAAGAATTAAGATTTCTACTGGAAGACTTAAGATTTCCACTAGAAGACTTAAGATTTCCACTAGAAGACTTAAGACTTCCATTGGAAGACTTATGGAAGACTTAACAATGGCTGGGAAAACCTAAATTTTTCTAAAATTTAAAGCGGAAAATGGTAATTAAGTTTTCTAGTAAATCTTCTATTGTATTATATCTTCAAAAATATAAGTCTTCCAAAACCCTAAAATCAAATATATTACTAAATCATATACAAAAACTTTATTAAACTTAAAATAAACTTATAAATGTTTAATATATATAAAACTAAACACATATAAGTCAAATTTAGTTTTTGAAAAAAAAAATTAAGATACTACAATCTAACCCTAAAAACACATACAATATTATAACATAGTTATCAAACTTTAAACCAAAGAATATCATGAATAACTTACATTTACTCATCTATTTGAAAACTATTCAGTTTGAGCAAATCTAAATTTACATCATTTACAAATGTCTATAATTACAATATTAAATTTTTTTACTAATCAAAATATTTTTTTATAAAATTTATAAATTATTTTTAAAATCTACATCATGAGAAGTTTTCTCACTCGTAGGATTATAATAGTAAATTATAATATTAGTTTTTTGTTTAGTCATAAAAATGTTTATAATTTCACTAACCTTTTAAATTAATTTTGTATTTAATTTGAGTTAAGTTACATTTTTATATTTAAAATCAAATTTTTAGTCATATTTGACAAATTTCCCATTTTAACATAGTATAATTTTCTAATCCACTCGAATCTTGTACTCCGAAAGAAGTGTAAATGTTGACCTCGTGCTGTCACGTCTCTTTTGGATTATGTGTGAATTGGTCAACACATTCACACTTCCCTCATACCTAGTTAGATCTTTTTCTTAAAAAAAAAATTTTGGATAACGACACAATATATATATATATATATCAAAAAAAATTAAATAATTATTAGATTTTAGATAATTCTTATTATTGTCAATTTTAATTATTTATCTGATTAAAATAATTTAAATTTGTTTTTATTTTTTGAATAATTTATATATTTATTCATTAAAAATATAAACAATATTAACTGTTCTAATTTTTAACCTGAGAGCTCTGTTGTAAAAAACCACTTCGCAAATAATAATATAGATTTCATCTTACATAAGTCTTTTCAAACTCATCATATATTAATGCTTAATTGATGTCTTGACACATTAAAATTAATAATAATTTAATAACTTTTTAGCAAATATCATTTTCAAACTCTTTTCAAGAAAAAAAAAACTTATTTACTGTTATTACACGAAAGATTCATTTTTTTTAGAAAAGCGCAGATGTAATCAAAACACTGAACCAGATATATGATGTTGATTCTATAGAAAGTTCTTAAGTATTTACACTAATTCCTTTGATAATTATGTTTAGTTAATCACATTAAAGATACGTAGGATAAGAAAACTAGACACTTTGCATATTTTCTAGTGTGTTATCTTCTCTTTTTAATA